>QANZ01045943.1:156317-195610 GCA_003254925.1 Chamaecrista fasciculata | reverse complement strand
GCTTAAACACTTATGGGTCCACACACATCAACCATGCATGATCTCCACTAAGTCAGACATTCTATTACTGCGAACAGTAGAGGAACGCCTCTTGTCATATTTCCATTTTAAACAAGGCTTGCAAGCATCATATGATTCCAAATCATGTGAGCTTTAGAAGTTCATCTCTATGAAGCTTCTCAAGGCGGTTCTTGTTTGTATGGCCTAAACAACAATTGCCAGAAGTATTAGGATTAGATTCGACAATCTTTAATCCTTTCGTATTGATGTTATAAATATTGTTATTGTTCTAGTTTAAATATAATGGTTACCTTTGCAAATCATATAAGCAAATAAACATTATTTTATTAAATAGAACCCACTCTTTAATGTTTACACAAATCTACCTTATCCTTATAAGGAGAAAACAATGTTTAAACATTTAAAGAATAACAATAAATCTAGCCCGAAAGGGGCGATCCAAGCTCGCATATTCCTATAGCAGCAACGGCAGCAACATTTGCTCCACTGTCCACTCCTAGGTCCATCTTGCTCCCGTTCTCGTTTTCTACCGTCTCTGAAGACCCTGCACATCAAATGTGAGAATCACATGCGTATCTAATACTCAAGTGATTTAAGTAGAAAAAGGAACACTTATAACAAAGATACCTGAAGTAGAGGGCTCAACACACTTCTTCTTCTTTTGATCTTCCCAGTAGTATTTGCACTTTCTCATCGCGTGTCCTGACACTTGACAGAAAGAACAGAATACTTCCTCTGAGGGCTTTGCCTTCTTGGCAGGTGATTGATGAGGGTCGTCCTCTGGCTTGGTCTCACCATCTAGCTCGATTCCCTTTTTCTTTTCTTTGCCCTTCAACTTCCTTTCCCATTTCTGAATCAGGAATGCCTCAACAGACTTGAGCATTCCATGCAACTCAGAAACTGTCTTCTCTGTTCCTCTCCTCAAGAAGCTTTTGACGAACGAGTCATAGCTCTTAGGCAGTGAGCATAGGATTATACCAGTGGCAAACTCAGGTGGAACAGGGAATCCCAGCCTATCAAGGTGATCTATATACCCTCTCATCTTTATGACATGGTAATTAACAGATTCACCTTCAGCCATATTGCAAGACATAAGAGCCTTAGTGGTCTCATATCTATCTTGTCTGATTTGGTAGCTGAACATTTCCTTGAGACGAGTTATCATCTCATATGACATCAATGTATCCAAGCCCTCATGCAGCTCAGGGATCATTGTGTCCACCATCAGACAAGAGACCTCCAGCGAGTCATCGAAGTGCTTGTTCTCTTTCTTTTATATGGGAGTGGTGTGTATATATTAGACCAAATATCAACCCGTGATTAGTGAATTGTAATATATAAATATATTTAACACACGGAATATATATTTACGAATATGATCCAAGTATATTTTTGGTCTTATATCTATTGTTTAGGTTTCAATTTAGTCTCGTATTTTTTTGTTGCATTTTTACTACCATATTTTTTGCTCAAGTCTCAATGACCCGATATATTTTCTTGTTACACTTTTGGTCTCGTATTTTTTGCTACGGTTGTAGAATTGGTCTTATATCTTTTGGTTATGTTGTAGAATTTGTCTCATATCGTTGCAAAAGGTTCCACATTGTGAGACTAATGGTAGAACTCTTGCAAAGATATGAGACCAAATCTGTAACAAAAATGATATAGGATTGCTTTTGCACTTGACTAATAAACATGAGACCAAAATTATAACAAAAAAAGATACATGATCAAATTGAGACGAGCAAAAAATATGAGAACAAAAATACACTTTGGCCTTAAAGTTTTGAGAGTTGAAAAAGAGAATGTTGGCACTGTTACTTTAAATTAAGATCCCAATAAACATCCACAAATTCAAGATTATCTTATAAATCAATATGATTATCAAAGATACAATTTAATACTACTATTTAATTTTCTAATGATATTGATATTAAACACATTCTTTTTTAATTAAATTTTTAAAATTATTATTTAAATTTTAACCTGCACCTTCTGCTTCATGAAGAGGCTCATACTTCTTTGTTTTCTTAGAAGCCAAAATGGGATTATATCATAGATGTGACAGACATATGTATCTATATGTGTAGGGGAGCTATCCAATTAGACCTTCGTTGTCCCCAAAGGGTAGATGGTATTGCTGCCGGCCCTGAGCCAGATTGGAGTTTTGATGCTCTGGTATCACCTTGGAGATGAAGCTCCCTACTTCTTTTACTGTTCCTTTTCGCACTAAAACAATATCCAGGTTCTATGTTCTTAGCTTATCTTATTATTGCATGTTTCTTTATGATTATAATTCAAGATGTGTGGTCTTTCCATATGCTGTCAGTTGAATATTTTTATTTTGTGCTATAGAGTTTCTTTTGTATTGTTGTCTGAACTTTTCTTCTGCATCTTTGTTGTGTTACTTGTCTAGTGCGAATGAAGTTGAGAGAGTTAGAGCTTTCATAATTACATGCCCTTGAGTATGAGATGGAGGACACAAAGTCCGAAGATGAGCAGGACAAAGCTTTAGTGGCTGGCAAGCGGTTCAATTATAATGACCTTTACCTGAGGTGCGTACATTTTGATTTCTAGCTCTATTCAGGGATTTCACATTTTCACATATGTACTTTAGTGTAGGAACCTTATGAGAACAAACAAAAAATTCTAAACCTTATTTTGTTAATGTTGTTTTCATATTGTTCATCTGTCAAGTTGAAGAATTTATTGGAATTTTGACTATAATATTTTCACCTCTTTGATGTTTCAGTGATAGTGATAGTTCTGATATTGACTCAACATTGGAATTGCAACCCCACTTGATGGAAGAAGCTGGAGAGGTAGAAGGTGCCTTATTTGAGTTGACACATGAACATCAGCTTAGGGTTAAGGTGACTAATCATGATGAAATTAAAGCACTTTATCATCTGTTTTGCTTGTCAGTTTCAGACTGAAAAGTTATTAATTATTATTCTCATAGACTATAAAATGTATAGTCAATTGGTCTGTTTCATATATATATTGCAGACTCAAATCTGACCATCTGGATTTGCAGGATGAGATTTAGAACCTAATCTCAGCACTGGAGACGGCTCTGATGAATGAAAGTGAGAAGTCTGCTTCTGCTATTCTTTGTGTTGAGAAATATAAAGAATCAAGACAGGAAAAAGATAAGAAGTTTGATACACAATATCAACGGCAAATGTAAGATTGTATTGTCTCCTCCCTCCATTGCAAGTTTTTGTTGAACTTCTCACTGTGTCTTAGGGGAGCTATAAACTATGGATTATTCATTTTGACAGATGTCTATCCGCTGCATATTTTAGAAATTATAATAGGTGAAGCTATTGATCACTTTAAACGATTTTCACTTTTTTCAAGCTGTGAAGTCTGGTTTCATCTGATGATTTGTTATTATGTCAGAACCAATGCTGAATTTCACTGTGCTCTAATCTTGTTGATGATATTTCTAATTTCAACAACCTAAGTTTAGCAAGTATAAATAAGGGCTTTTTGACCAGTCTTCTACCCACAAAATCATTGTTCTATTTCTACCTTCTTTGGTTTGAAGGTTGCTATATAGGTTTACACAAAATTGCTGAAACAAAGAACTAATCTTGACATATCCCAATTTTTGCAGTGCAAAAGCACTTGATAATCACTTGACAGCTGTTCAGCAGGACCGTGAACTCAGATCACAAATAGAAGAAAGGAAAATTAGAAGTGATGTGGCTTGTGAAGAGGCCAAAAGGAAGGAAAAGGCCTTACAAGAGGAAAAGCTTCGGCAAGAAAAGGCTAAAGCAGAAGCTGAGGTATATAAACTTTACCTTTCTGTTTAGTATGTTTGGCGAGAAAAGTTTTATATGCATTATTTTTGACATTCCATTTTAAGTGGATGCTTTTGAGATACACATTTTTTCACAAATTCTTTCAGATGTTTCTTTTTTCTTTTTTTGGTTTGTTTGTTTTCAAGTCCTAAAATGTGCCAAAAACAAAATGTCACACTGTTTTGGAACTTGGATTATGTCTATCCAAGTACCTCTGCTGCTACTTGGCAGTAGTATATGCACCAATATTTAAGTGCTCACAATGTGGGTCTTGATAGTGGGCACCTATTCTTTCTTTACAGTTTTCTTAAGTAAACTCTATACTGCTGCTGTTTGAGTTAATACTTTCTGATTTTGGTGTGTAGGCTAAATTAAAAGCTGATCAAGCAAAACAAGCTGCATTGGGAGCTGAGAGAAGAGCAGCCATTGAAGCTGAAAAGAGAGCAGAAAAGGAAGCTGAGAAAAGAGCAGCAGAGGAAGCCAAAGCTAGGGATTCTACAAAAACATTCAGGGAACTACTTCAGGAGGGATGCAACAAGAAGCTGCAGCACATGTTACAGATGCTGTGTTTAGTGTATCAAAAGCAAACCCAAGGAATTTTTTATTTGTTTCTATTTTATTTTTAATAAATAATAAATTCATTTTAACTTTTCCATCATCTGAGATTTTAACTGGCCTACACAATGTTACGTTATATCTGTTGGGAAATCAAGGGGCGCGCAGCGGAAGCGTAAAATTAAAAATTGATTAAAAACATGGCGCAAAAACAAAAGTGATTTCCCTACGAATCCGCTAGCTGAATTTAAACCGGTGAAGGAAAAAGTTATACCTCAAAGTTTCAATCGGTCCGGTTGAACGGTGCAATTCTGAGAAGTCCACACGAAACGTCCTTTCTCTGCTAGTAATCCACACGAGCAGTTTAGTGGCACCAAGGTGCTAGTCTTCTGTTCTTTTCTCCAAAAGAACTTGGGAACACAATCTACGGCTCTTAAAATCCAAGAACAATTCTTGAATCTTAAAAGGATGGTGGCGCAATCAACAAGAACACATTCTTGTTTTTCTCTCAAAACCTTAGTTATGGGACAACTCAATTTCTCTCACACTCTTGGAGAAGATGGAGTTTCTCTCTCCAGGTTTTGAGCTAGGCGACTTTTTCCTCTCTTGTCTCACAAAAGGAAAATTGCAAAACTCACTTATGCATTAGCTTGGCCAAAGTCGATTTGCCTAGGTTTTTAAAGAGTTGGGGAATTTTGATAATTATAATTAGGGAATCCCTAAATTATAGGATTATCAAATTATAAAATTATAAGATTACAATAATATTATAATTTTAGGACTTGAATTCTTAATTAAAATATTACCTTAATATCTTAATTGAATCCAAAATGCAATGTTTGAGAATCAAATTGGAAGATCAAATCTTCCTCCTTGGTCCCACATAGAATGCGCCTATCCTCCCCAATTTCCTTTGGAATTTTATAAATAAAAAACATTCCTAACTTTTAGGAAGTCACAACCAACTTATTATCTTCCAAAGATTTTGAATTAAAATATTACTCTAATATCTTTAATTCAAATTTTGAATCTTTGAAATCTAGATCAAATCTTAAATTTTAAATTCATGACTTTAATTAATAAAACAATTCTATTAATTAAAATCCTATAAATGAGGCGCCACCCTCAAGCCCAATATTAGTGAATTTAATAAATCAATAATCTCCTAACTTTTAGGAACCTTATTTAATTTATTATTCTCCAATATTATAATTGTAAATAGATTAATCTCATTAACTATTTAACAATTAATATATTTAAACTTGTCTCACAAATTTAAATATCATTACCGTAGATTTTAATTTAAGACAAGACTTTATGTCCCAGACATTTAGCTATGTCTTAAATTGTGTCACCGGACTGACTCACGAATTAACCCTAATTCGTGTCCCTTTAAGCGGTGTCCAGATCCTGCTCATGTGTGACCCAGCAGGCCCCACGTGAAGTTGGCAGCAAGTCATCCCTATGACTCACAAGTCGAGAGCGGACTCTAGCAAGCCATCACGACTACCCAAAACACGTGAGTTATTGTTCTATCAAAATGACCGATTTAACCTTACTACCACCTTGTCATAGACCTTATTGTCACACGATATTTTGGTCATGGATAAGGCACGGGAAAGTCATCCTTAATCCAAACCACAACTTTCTCAATTTCCTGAGTAAGTCTCATTTCCCTGTGTGGCCACACATTCCTTGGACAGACTCATCGAGGGCGCCAATTAAATATCTCTCATCGTAATGAGGGACAAAATCCCATCTTGGTCAACCACATTCCTCAGCACGGCAACCAACCAAACCCGTACCTAGCCCTTATGACTATCCTGCTTCGGGCAACGTTAGACTTGGCCAAAGTTTGACAACTACAACGCCGGATTAGTCAAGACCTCAGGTCTAAGGCACCATGACAGGTGTATAGGAGAGACTAGCTAATGACTAAACCCATGCAGGACTCTCCGGGTCAGTCCATCAACTTGTAACCCCTTACATAATTGCACCATGACTCTCGTAAAGCATCTAGTGCATGTATCTCCATACACCGAGGTCATGCTGATCTTAGTTCATTCTCGCTCCCACGAGAATAATCGACCAGGGACGGATTTAGATTAATTATCTCATAATTAAACAAGGACGCTATCATAGTAAACATGCTAATAATATGATAACAACATAATTTATCTCCATAAATTAATCAATATGTTCAAAACATATACATAAAATGATTGGCCCTAGGGCACAATCTCCAACAATATCTACCGAGCAGTAGAGAGTGCTTTAAAACTAGAGCATGAAAGACTTCAGAAATTGAAAGAAATATCTTTGAGAAACCAAACAATAAAATCGAGTTCCAACAAGGTATCACTGGCAGAAGTAGATTCTAGATATGTTAATAAACTCTTTGTTTATAATCCTTCATGCACTAATGCTAATACTTTATTGCTTGTCTGACATAGTTGTGATATTTTTGTTAATAGTATATTATTTATCCCGATAATTGAATACATGTTTTTTATATTTCATATGTAACCATCATTTTGGGAGTATAAAGATTTTCTATAGTACTGTTTTACATGTCATGAGTTCTGATTGTTTTAATTATCATGGTAAAGGCTTATTCTACCAGTGATTGACTTATTCTTTGATAAGGCAATTTGTTTGTTTATTACAACTGACAACTTATTGTGTCAACTTGTGTTGGGACTTTACACCCAAGGAAAATCATATTGCCATGTTGATAAATCAAATACGGGGCGTGACAGACAATGTTAGTCATTAGCAATTTATTGTTCTTGGAAGGGACAGAATCTTATAACTTATTTCATCACACTGTATATTTAATTCTCAAATTTGTTCTACATTTGATGCTTTGCAGACAAACTTTAGGGGACTATTTGATTGCTTGGTTTAACTTGCAATTCATTATTTTTCTAGCATAAGACGTTATAGTTTCCCCTTTGACTATATAATGAAATAACGAGGTTTCTTTGCTACTTGATTTGAAGTGACCTACAAATAAACGCACATGTTTTCTTTCTCATTTGACTAAAATGACAAATTTTGTTTAGGAAGTTTTCATGTTTCAGCCTGCCAAAACTCAACAAGAATATTTGCATGAAAAGAAAAGTCTTCAATTCTAAATAAGTAACACTCTTAATCATATTTTTCCATCATCCCAATGCCATATGTTCCTTTAGCATGACTTTTACTTGTAGGCCACTCACTAGTGATTATTTCTACAATAAAGGGAGGGGCTATGTTACTATTCTTCTCAATAAGAATTTTGTTCCTTCTTTATATGAAGGTTTTCTCTTCCATAATAAGAGAGAGTATTTTATCTTTGAAATCTTACTTCCTTCTTCATTAGATCCAGATCTACAACTTGAGTTAATTAAAGAGTGGATGACATTGGAGCTTCATCATGAGAAGAGGATAGCAAGATTTGAAATTGCAACTTGAGCTAATCAACGAGAAGATGACTTCAAACTTTTTCAAAGAAAATAACAAAGTTGTTGCCTTGTAGAGTTCATTTATAATCACCTTTCATTTTAAATGTTTATTTCTAATTATTTCTATTGCAAATCTTCTAGTTTTTAAAGAATTTAAAGGTGTGTTGCCTTTTTCTTGTTTTAGTCTCTAATAGAAGAGCAATCTTGTTTTTTCTGCAGTTCTAGGAAGTTATGGTTTTACTGGATTATCGGCTTTCTCATCTCCCTACTTAGATTAGGGCTGGTTGTATTATCTCTTTCTTTCATGAATGAAATCTCATGAGTGGACAAAAAAGAATAAAAAAACTAAGTTATGGAGGATTTCATACAAGTTCAAGTCAAAAACTTTTTTTTTTGTTTTTTTAGGAAAAAAAAGGAGAAAAAAGATTCCAAATTTGGCCTTACAAATATCTCAAATTAGGAGATAGGAATTAACCGATCTAAGCTGAAGATAGGAGGACACCGTGAAAAAGAAACAACTCAAACATTTTACGAAGATTGCAGGTTGTCTTCATAATTTTTTCAACTACGGAATATGGGTAGGGGAGAAAGTGAACAAGAAATTTAGATTAGCAATGTGTAGTAATACTGTACAACTCTGTACACTGAAAAAGAATGACAATTGCTTGGATATAAATTAAATAATTAAAGAAAGGAATCAAAGATCAACTCAGCAAACCAGGCAAGCAACCAACCAAACTACTAAATTTTTAAGAGAAAAAAAAAAATAAGAAACTGAAAACAAAAGAATGAAATGAATATGAAGCGACAAGCAGCAAAAAGGCTTTATGATATACATCTTACTACCAATGCAGAGCCCACTTTTTCTCCATGGATTGCCTTCAACAACGACACAAAATTCAACAGATTTTCCCTGGAGAACCACTGAAGCTTCAATTTAACAAATCCTGATATTGTGTTTTGGTTATTTACAACATTAACGTCAGCTTGGATAGACTGGTGGAATTCCATCATTAGTCGATTCAGAACCAAAGTTACACATAAGCGCTCTTTAAACTCTACAACCTGGAGGACATTGACATCAAGTAACTAACACTGAATGAATTGTGAGAAAAGTAAACAGTAGCTAATGTTTCCATACATCATCATACCAAGTAGAGGTTATCACTTCATTCATACTTCATGCCCCAAGATATATTGTATGCCTTATGGTATGAGGGGTGACATTAGCTATTTACTATCTCCCTACTTTAGAAAACGAGAGGAAATTTTCAAAGTGTACATCTGCTGGTTTTAATGTCCATTTATTCTTGTTTATTATTGGTGCAACTCCGTCTAACTCAAGAATGATCTAAATAAAACTTACCAATCTCACATCTTGACTATAAAGCAAAGCTAAAACTCAAGTGCCCCATTGTGAAAGTAAATCAATGCACTTAAAAAAGTAGCCAACATTGTAAAGGAACAACTTACCACCTCACAAATGTCAGCTATAGAGCAACATGAATCAATTCTAAAATATGAAGACAGAGGCAAATCTGAGGAAAGTGAGCAGAACTGCACGACGTCCTCAATGCATAAAAAAACATATCCTCCAATCACAAACAGTGATCTTGAAAGCCATGATTCCTCTGTGAGATAAAAACAAATGTGGTTACCTTTATGTTTGTATAATAATAACACATCACAATAACCTGGCATTGAATTTTTCTACTTAAAAGACAGAATATGCATAAAGTAGGCCAAAATGCATAGACACCCCATGAGTTTTCAATTATGTGCAAATATCACCCTTATGTTAAAATTCTGTTTATTTAGTTAGGCTATAATAGTAATTTTATAAAAAAATTTAGGCTAAAGTCCTATTTTGGTCTTTTAAGTTTGCTCAAAGTTTTATTTTGGTCCCTCAAGTTTCCAAAAAGTTTTACCGTTAGTCCCTCTCCAATTTTCATCCAATTTGTCCGTTAAATAAAAGAAAAAATTGGTTTACATTCCCCAAAAGTATCATTTTGTTAATTAAGGTCCTTTCTTTTTATAATAGGATAAAAATGTAAGAAAAAATAAATAATTTGGGTTTTGAAACAATTTTGGCCCCAAAAAGAACTAGCCAAATCGAACCCAAGCAAATGGAGTCGTCTTCTTCTTCTTCCTTGCCGCCGGCGATGGATCTCAAATCACATCTTCTTCTTCTTCTCTTCAAATCAAAGCACCTTTCTTCATATGGATTCTCAAATCACAACACCGTCTCCTCAAATTAAATCACAATACCTTTTTCTTCTTCTTTAAATCAAAGCGTATAAAGAACGGCGGTGGCGAGTTGGTTGGAGTCAGAGGCGAGGGATAAGGAGGTTGATTTTGGTGAGGTCGTCATTGGTTAGAGTGGGGTTTAGGGATTCGGATAGAAGTGGATGATCGTTTGATGATGAAGGAGAAGAAGTACGCGTACGGGGTGGCTCGACTGCCGGTGTCGACGTCGGCGCTGATAATAGAGTCGCAGCTGGCATTCACGGCGGGGTTCGCGTTCGTGCTGGAAGTCGAAAAAGGAAGAGAAAGATTTATGGAAGAGGGAATTGAAAAGATGATAGATCCATATGAAGAATCGTGCTTTGATTTGAAGAGAAGAAGAAGAAGGTGGATCCATGGTCGGCTGCGGTGAAGGAGAAGAAGGAGACGAGTAGATTTGGTTGGGTTCCTTTTTCTGGTCAAAATTGTTTCAAACCCCAATTTATTTATTTTTCTTACATTTTTATTTTATTATAAAAAAAGGACCTTAATTCAAAAACAATAAAACTTTTGAGGGAATGTTAATCAATTTTTTCTTTTATTTAACAGAAAAAATTGGATGAAAATTGGAGACGGTAAAACTTTTTGGAAACTTGAGTGACTAAAACAAAATTTTGAGCAAACTTAAAAGACTAAAATAGGACTTTAGCCTAAATTTTTTTTATAAAATTACTATTATATCCTCACTAAATAAACAAAATTTTAACATAAGGGTGTCATTTGCACATAATTGAAAACTCAAAGGTCCTATTTACACAAACTGAAAACTCAGGGGTATTGTGTGCACCCAACCTAAAACTCAGGAGGTGTCTATGCATTTTGGCCCATAAAGTATAAACAAATCATTTCAATTCAATTACCAACATAAACCAAGTGTCTCTAATTTCTAGAGGCAGTAAAGAAATAAAGGCCGAAGTCCTATTTTGGTCACTCAAGTTTGGTCAAGGTTCCATTTTGGTCCCTCAAGTTTTTTTCATTCTGTTTTGCCCTTCAATTTTCCAAAAAATTTCATCGTTAGTCCTAGACTATTTTCCATCCACTTTTTTTTTTCTGTTAAAAAAGAGGTAAAAACTAACTTTAATCTACCAAAAGTTTTATTTTTTTTGCACTTAAGTCCATTTTTTCTTTTATAAAAGGCTCCAAACGTAAGAGAAATAAAGGGTAAATTACACTTTGGTACCCTGTGGTTTGGCCCTATTTCACTTTGGTACCCTGTGGTTTGAAACTTGACACTTTGGTACCCTATGGTATTCTCCATTTACACTTTGGTACCCTTTAAAGCTATTTTGTAATTTTAACCATAACAAATTTTGCAAAAATTACATATTGATCCCAAAAAATTACAAATAGGTCCCTGAATACATATTATCTAGGGACTAAAATGAAAACTAAAAAATTTTAGGGTCAATATGTAACTATTTCAAAATTTGTTGTGGTTAAAATTACAAAATAGCTCCAAAGGGTACCAAAGTGTTAATGGAGAATACCACAAGGTACCAAAGTGTCAAGTTTCAAACTACAGGGTACCAAAGTGAAATAGGGTCAAACCCCAGGGTACCAAAGTGTAATTTACCCTAAAAAAATTTAGGAAAAGAACACAAGGAATCTGCGTTGAGAGTTTAGTAGATTGATTAAAATAAAATAAATGGGGATGGGGATTAGTGGATTGATTAAATCCAATGTGGTTCATCTCATCTGCTGAATCTATCAGAGATAATGGGAATTAAAAAATAGTAAAAAGAAATTAATTAAATCCAAATAGGAATCTGCAAACGCATTGTACTGAAATGCTCAGGCGATTGATTGAATCAGTGGAATGAGGCCATGATGTTCGACGACTCTTGCAGGCGTCGGAGGAGCTGGAATCTCTGCACTTTCTAGAAGGAGGCGAAGATGTTCGCCGACTCTTGCCAACATTGTCGATGGTGTTGCCATCATCTCCGCCATACAAGGATGAGGAAACAGAGACTTTGCACTTCGGCAAGCCAAAAGATTACGTTCTTTTTGTATTATTTTCTTTATTTTGGTGCAAAATTGACTACAACCCCCATTTATTTATAATTTTTACGTTATGATCCTTTTATAAAAGGTAAAGGACCTTAATGCAGAAAAATAGAACTTCTGGGAGATTAAAATTAGTTTTTCCCTTTTTTAAACGGAAAAAGTGAATGGAAAAGAACCAGGGACTAACGGTGAAACTTTTTGGAAACTTGAGGGATCAAAATGGAATGAAAAAAACTTGAGGGACCAAAACAGAACTTTGAGTAAACTTTAGGGGCCAAAATAGGCCTTTGGCAAAAAATAAATCTTAGAGAAAACCTCGGTTTCCTCAATGTGCACTAACTGTAAGAGAAAAAGGATATTAACACTCTAAAGACAACCATTTTAATAACAGGAAATAATGAGCCATTGCTCCTAGCATCTAATCAGAAAATCTCTTCCCAGATTGTTTTCTTGACCATCATTTTTTATAATTCTAAATAAGTTAATCAAGTAGAATGTTTGGGATGAAAACAAAGATGAAACCAATCCTCAAAATGCTCATAATCAATAGGGAAACAAATTCAACATGAAAGAATTAGGAGAACTAAGCAACATACCTTTGCTGTTGTTACAACAAACAAGCACCATCGCATACTGATAAATGCTCACATTTGAACCACCACATATTTGGTTCTCGAACAAATCAACCTGAACCTGCTCCAAACTGCCATTTATATTTCCAAAACCCCAGTCTATCATAACAGAAACAAATTCAAAACAAAAAAGAAAAAAAAAAAATCTATGGTGCAGTTATCAATAACAAATACATTTATTCATTACATATGATATGTAGACAGCGTTTATCTATTTATTTGATTCAAACATAGGCATACATAATAACCCAGGTTTTGCATTTAATAGTATAAAGCATTATGTTTACCTTCTTATTGAACATTTTTTATTTGCTCCGGATAAATCAGAAACTTGCAAAGTGCATAATAACTCTCTTGATTTCTCTATGCTCCTTGTTATAAAAAGGTAGGTCTCACCACTTTCAAAAGTCACCCTACCAAACCAGAAAAATACATTTAGGAAGTTACCACTTCTCTAGTTCATGCAGGGAAGCAAAGTCACCAACCTTACCACCAGAAGTCCCATCCCAACAAGCACCTCACAAACTTCTTCTGCCTTGTGGCAACTTAAACTAAGAAGATTTCCTGGGTGGCATCAATAGAAAAGTTTCAAGATCAAATTTCTTTAAATCATAAGGAAACATTAAAATGTGTTGTGGTTAATTGATCAACATGTAAAAAATGGATAAAATGTTGAATATCATTATTTCAATGAAATTCCAGCTTAGGTGGAGGTGAAACTTGGGTGGTTGGACCTTTATGTGCAATTCCAGTCAATTCTCCACTACTCAAATAAATATCTTCCATTAGAAATCTGTGTATGGTTTCAAATGTTTCTAAAGAAATTAGAATAATGATGTGAACTCAAAAAGGCACACAACGAAGAAGCAAAATTCATCAAGCTTTAAAAGTGAAGGAGCCTAACCTGACTCATCAGCTGCAGAAGTGATTAGTAGAAAATAGAGCTTCATATGGCTGCTAAGCAACACTGCGACTTCTCTACATGGAAAGTGGAAACAAAAGGAACATTACATTTTCTGTTGCAGGAAATAGTGCTCAGAAGTTCCACAATTGACAATTACAATCTGTCCAACAATCATGGACAGGAATGTTTCCCAGACAATATAATTTCTTAATAAATATGAATTTCGAAAACTATCCTATTGTGCTTTTTAAGAAAACTTTTCAAACTGGGAACAAAATGCACAAATAATCTCCTTAAACTTCGGAGCTCTAACTTCAGCAATTAACCCCTAATCTCAATAGCTACTTTGTTTTATGGGGGGTGATTAATTGAAGATTTTGGTTAAGAAGATCTAGTTCTTCCACTAAATAATTTATTAGTTTAACACCTGACAGAAAAATGTCAGTCATAATTTCTGAAATAAAATGGAATTGCCAAACTGTTACATCAGGAGTGACAGTTTCATGACAAGTAGTTTGGACTGGTTGTTGGAAATTAATACATGGCGCGGTATGGCAGATGAATCCAACTAACAAACAATAGAGTTAGAGGCATATAGTTTTGAGTCACTATTCAAAACTAGGGAGGTTTAATGGCAGAGCACACTATGTACTCGCATATAGGTCAGTTAAAACGTTTCAGACCACTTGGGATTATGCAGAAGTCCCAACAACAATGTATTGTGCACGGTTCTGTTGTGAATATTTGTATTAATTAGGATATCAATTAGGAATTGATTGGATAGCAATTAGGGATTGATTGTAGCTGAATATTTATTCTCATTTTCCTAGAATAACTCTGCCTGTGTTTGCTTATGCTACATTGACGGTCCCAAGCCCGTGTAAAAGAGGAGGGTTGTGTTAGGCAGGCGACAGCCAACGTAAAACCTTTTGTCGTATCTCATGAATATGGATCAACGATGTAAACGTGTTTCTGCTAGGTCGTTGCCCGGAAGCAACGCGCTGCATGGCTCGAGTGTAGTGTCAAAAGAGCGAGGGCCGCTGCATCAACGCCCGGATGTAGTGTTAAATAGGCAAGGGTTCCCACATCTTCATGGACGGGTGTGGGTAAAGAAGCTAGTCCCCAAATGCAAGTTGAGGTATGGTACTTGGAATGTTGGCACACTTACAGGGAAAGCGATGGAGTTAGTCGACACCATGATCAGACGAAAGATTAATGTGTTGTGTCTACAAGAGACTAAATGGGCAGGAGCTAAGGCGAAAGAATTGGACACCTCAGGTTTCAAGCTCTGGTATACAGGAAAGTCAAAAACCAGGAATGGAGTGGGTATTATCATTGACAAAGAGTGGAGGGACAAAGTGGTGGATATTAAAAGAATGGGAGACAGGATTTTATCTCTTAAACTGGTGGTGGATCGGGAGACCTTCCATGTTATTAGCGCTTATGCCCCACAAGTTGGTTTGAGTGAGCAAGACAAACTTCTGTTCTGGGAAAACCTAGAAAATCTACTACAGAGCATACCAGCGGAAGAAAAGGTGTTCCTAGGAGGAGATCTTAATGGCCATGTGGGGTGTGAACCTCGAGGATATGAAGGTTCCCATGGTGGTTTTGGCTTTGGTGGGGTTAATGCAGAGGGTAAAACTATTTTGGACTTTGCCTTAGCTTCTAATCTCACTATAGCAAACACGTGTTTTAAAAAGAGAACAGAGCATCTTATCACATACAAGAGCGGGGCAACATGTTCTCAAATCGATTTCTTTCTAGTAAGGAGATCGGATAGAGCACTGTGCACAAATTGCAAAGTCATCCCTGGAGAAAGTTTAACTACCCAGCATAGGGTGTTGGTTATGGATGTTCTTGTTAAAAACAGAGTTGGAAGAAATAAGCATAAACCAAGCCCTAGAACAAGGTGGTGGAAACTAAAAGGTGAAGCTCAAGAGCTCTTCAAAACACGGATGCTAGCAGAGAGGGTGTGGGAGGTACAAGGCGATGCTAATCACATGTGGAACACTATGGCTGAAAGTGTTAGGTTGGTTGCGGCTAAAACTGTGGGTATCTCACGAGGTGTTGGGCCTAAGGGAAAAGAATCATGGTGGTGGGATGCAAGCATACAAGATAAGGTTCAGGTTAAGCGGAAATGTTTTAAAGAATGGCAAGCAACAAGAAATAGTGAAAGTTGGGAGAATTATAAGACAGCTAAGAAAGATGTTAAGAAGACAGTGGCTGAGGCAAGAAACAAAGCTTACGAAGGGTTTTATCAGGCTCTCGGGACTAAAGATGGAGAGAGAAGAGTCTTCAAACTTGCTAAGAGTAGAGAGCGTAAGACAAGAGATATCGATCAAGTGAAATGCATCAAGGATGAGGAGGGTAAAATCTTGGTTAAGGATCATGACATTCAAGATAGATGGAAGGATTATTTTCACAAACTCTTCAACGAGGGTCAGACGACAAGTTACAATTCAGATGGAATAAGTAAGGAAGAGGACCTTAACTACAGCTTTTATCGTAGAATTCAAGAACAGGAAGTGGTGCAAGCTCTGAGAAGGATGGATAATGGGAAAGCAGTTGGACCGGATAATCTACCAATTGAGGTGTGGAAAAGTTTAGGAGGCAAGGGGGTGAGCTGGTTGACCAAACTTTTCAATGTGATTTTGCGCTCCAAGAACATGCCGGATGAATGGAGGAAGAGTACCCTTATTCCTGTGTACAAAAACAAGGGAGATATTCAGAACTGCGGGAACTACAGGGGGATCAAACTCATGAGCCATACTATGAAATTATGGGAGAAGGTTATTGAGAGGAGGCTGAGGGCTGAGACACGTATTTCTGAAAATCAATTTGGTTTCATGCCTGGAAGGTCTACCACAGAAGCCATTTATTTACTGAGAAGATTGATGGAAAGTTATCAGAGCGCTCATAAGGATCTTTACATGGTTTTCATCGATTTAGAAAAGGCTTATGACAGAGTACCAAGGGATATTTTATGGAAGGCTTTGGAGAAGAAAGGAGTTCGTGTGGCTTATATACGGGCGATTCAAGACATGTATAACGGGGTTACAACTTGTGTGAGAACACAGAGTGGAGCGACGAGGGATTTTCCTATTACCATAGGACTTCATCAAGGCTCAGCTCTGAGCCCATACCTCTTTAATGTGGTACTGGATGTACTCACTGATCATATACAAGAGGCGGCACCAAGGTGCATGCTCTTTGCTGATGACATTGTCTTGGTCGGGGACTCCAAAGGCGAAGTCAATGCAACACTAGAAAGGTGGAGACAAGCTTTGGAGACTTATGGTTTTCGTATCAGTAGAAGTAAGACAGAGTTTATGGCGTGTAAGTTCAGTGGCAGAGAAGGGGATACTACAGATATTGTGAAACTCGGTGATCATCAATTACAAGAAGTTACAAGCTTTAGGTATTTGGGAACGATTTTGCAAAGCAAGGGGGAAATAGAAGAGGATGTTAATCACAGGATTCAGGCAGGGTGGATGAAGTGGAGAAAGGCCTCAGGAGTTATCTGTGATAAAAAAGTGCCGCTTAAACTAAAAGGAAAATTTTACCGCACGGCAATAAGACCCGCTCTATTGTATGGTACTGAATGTTGGGCAATAAAAGGGCAACATGAGCAAAAATTCAACGTAACTGAGATGAGAATGCTTCGTTGGATGTGTGGTCATACTATTATGGATAAGATCAGGAATGAAGTCATCAGAGAGGAGGTTGGTGTGGCGCCTATCATTGAGAAATTGGTCGAAACACGCCTTAGGTGGTTTGGGCATGTGCAAAGAAGACCTTTAGAGACCCCGGTACGCAGAGTTGATCAATTGGTAGAGAATCCTATAATCCGGGGAAGGGGAAGACCAAAGAAAACTATCCAAAAAACTATCCGAAAAGATTTAGCTATCAATAACCTTACGGTTGACATGTGCAAGGATAGAACACGTTGGCGTCAGTTGATTCATATAGCCGACCCCACCTAGTGGGATAAGGCTTTGGTTGTTGTTTGTATCTTGTTTCCTAGAATAGATTGAAAACTCTTATATAAATACCCTATCATTTTCATGAATAAAATAACACAATTTCCCTCACTTATCATGGTATCAGAGCCTATTGTGATCCTCCACTAGTTTCTCTTTTCTTTCTAGCCATCATTTTCTTTTTTCCCACTACTGTGTTTCATTCCAGTAGGGCATTTTGAGGCTGTGTTTCATTCCAGCCATCAGTATTTAGGGTTATGTACGGCTGTGTGTCATTCCAGCCTTCACCTTCATTAGGGTTTTCTACTATCATCACTGCACCACGCTCAAACAGGTCTTTGTCGGGCTTTTCTTGGAACACGCGCCCCACCACCGTGCTCAGAGGCTTCCGATCGTCAAAACCCACCTTCCGTCGTCGCCGTCCGCCGCCGCACGCGCCTCCACGCGCCGCTCGACAGTCCGCCGGAAATTTCACGCATCGGCGCGTGACGCCGTTTCCAGCACCAGATTCCGCCGTTCTCGACGTCGCCGTGCTCGCCGGCATCTTCTAGTCTCATTTCTGGAGTTTGTTTGCCAATATCTCATACTTGTGTTGGTCTCCTCTTTCTTAATGGCGTGTTCATCATCTGTGACTACCTCAATTGCCCACATTGGTAATGTAACTGCTTGCCTTACTCATTCTCCTGACATTGGTCCTTGGATTCTTGACTCAGGTGCCTCTGAACATATCTCTGGTAATAAACATTTGTTCACCCATATTTCTAATTCCTCTTCTCTTCCTTCTATTACTATAGCCAATGGTTGTAAAACTATTGCTACAGGAATTGGTCAAGCTCAAATTCTTCCTTCCTTATTTGTTGATTCTATTCTTTATGTTCCAGAATCTCACTTCAATCTTATCTCTGTTAGCAAATTAATTCGTTCTCACAATTGTTCTATTACCTTTGCTAATAATTGTGTTTCTATCCAGGATCGTAGTACGGGTCGGATGATTGGCATAGGCCGTGAATCAGAAGGATTGTACCATCTTTCACCTGTTACATCTCCAGTTGCATGCCCATCCAGTAGTTATC
This sequence comes from Chamaecrista fasciculata, assembly GCA_003254925.1. Lineage (NCBI taxonomy): Eukaryota > Viridiplantae > Streptophyta > Magnoliopsida > Fabales > Fabaceae > Chamaecrista > Chamaecrista fasciculata. Next base: position 176,903 of record QANZ01045943.1, on the reverse strand, counting down.
CGTCACTTCTTCACAATCGTCTAGGACATCCAAGCGTTTCTAAACTTCGCCAAATGGATGCCTCTCTTTCTACCTTGTCTTCCCTCCCGTGTGAGTCGTGTCAATTGGGTAAACACACACGTTCTTCCTTCTCTGGTAATCTCAGTAGTCGATCCACCTCACCCTTTCAACTTGTTCACTCTGATGTTTGGGGTCCTAGTCGTGTGCCTTCTGTTTTTGGTTTTCAGTACTTCGTAACCTTTATTGATGATTACTCTCGTTGTACATGGTTGTATTTGATGAAATCTCTTTTTGAGGTTTTTGATATCTTCCAAAGTTTTTGTGCTGAAATCAAAACTCAGTTTAACACTTCTGTTTCTATCTTGCGTTCTGATAATGCTAAGGAGTATTTGTCTACACCCTTTAAGACCTTTATGACCTCTCAGGGAATTCTACATCAGACATCTTGTCCTTATACCCCACAACAAAATGGGATAGCCGAACGTAAGAATCGTCACCTTATTGAAACAGCTCGCACTTTACTTATTCATAATAATGTCCCTACCAAATCTTGGAGTGACGCAGTTCTCACTGCATGTTACCTGATCAATCGCATGCCTTCATCAACTTTAAATAATCAAATCCCTCATTCCTTTTTGTTTCCTACTGATCCTCTTTATCATCTTCCTCCTCGTGTCTTTGGTTGTGTTTGTTTTGTGCATGATCTAACACCAGGAAAAGATAAACTCACGGCCAAATCCATCAAGTGTATTTTTCTCGGCTATGCTCGACTCCAAAAGGGCTACCGATGTTATTGTCCAGCAACTCCAAGGTGTTTCACCTCTCCTGATGTGACCTTCTTTGAGTCTATTCCATTCTTCGAGTCACCTGTGTCTTCTAGTCCTCCTGTGACTGAAGTCCTTCCTGTTCTCCCAGAACCTTCACTCCAGGAACCACCTAGTCCTCCTCTTCAGACATATCATCGCCGCCCGTGTCCCGACACCACAGGTCCTCCTTCTGACTCACAACCTTTGTCGGCTCCACTCGCTGCTCCGATCCAACCTCCACCAGAAAGTCCTCCGATTGCCATTCATAAAGGTATTCGTTCCACTCGTAATCCTCATCCTGTTTATAATTTCTTGAGCTATCATCGTTTGTCTACTCCATATTATGCCTTTGTGTCTTCTTTGGACTCTGTTTCTATTCCTAAGACTACAGATGAAGCTCTTGCACATCCTGGGTGGAGGCAAGCCATGCTTGATGAGATGTCTGCTTTACATTCCAATGGTACATGGGACTTGGTTTCTCTTCCTCCTGGAAAGTCTCCGGTTGGTTGTCGGTGGGTCTATGCAGTCAAAGTTGGCCCAGATGGGAAGGTTGAACGACTCAAAGCTCGTTTGGTAGCCAAGGGATACACCCAAATCTTTGGCTTGGACTATGGTGATACTTTCTCTCCAGTTGCTAAAATTGCTTCGGTTCGTGTCTTCTTATCAATTGCGGCTATTCGTCACTGGCCACTTTATCAGCTTGACATTAAGAATGCCTTCCTTCATGGTGAACTAGAAGAAGAAGTCTATATGGAGCAACCACCTGGATTTGTTGCTCAGGGGGAGTATGGGAAAGTATGCCGACTTCGTCGCTCTCTTTACGGTCTCAAACAATCCCCAAGAGCTTGGTTTGGCCGATTCAGTTCTGTAATTCAAGATTTTGGGATGACTCGCAGTGAGGCGGATCACACAGTCTTCTTTCGCCATACTGCAAATGGCAAGTGCATTTACATGGTCGTATATGTGGATGACATTGTTATCACAGGCGATGATGATGAAGGTATTGCCCAACTCAAACAACATCTGTGTAACCACTTCCAAACTAAAAATTTGGGAAAGCTCAAGTATTTTCTGGGAATTGAGGTTGCCCAATCAAGTACTGGTGTGGCCATTTCACAACGGAAGTATGCACTTGACTTGTTAGAAGAGGCTGGCATGATGAATTGCAAACCAATTGAAACTCCAATGGATCAGAATGTTAGACTCTATCCAGGACAGGGGAGCTGATAAACAATCCTGAAAGATATCGAAGACTTGTGGGAAAACTGAATTATCTCACTATCACTCGTCCAGACATATCGTTTGCTGTGAGTGTAGTCAGTCAGTTTCTACAATCACCATGTGATAGTCATTGGGATGCGGTTGTTCGGATTCTTCGCTACATTAAAGGAGCGCCAGGACAGGGATTATTATATGAGAATAAAGGAAACTCCCAAATTGTTGCTTTTCAGATGCTAATTGGGCTGGTTCACCAGATGATAGGCGATCCACATCTGGATATTGCGTTTTAATTGGGGGTTACCTAGTCTCTTGGAAAAGTAAGAAACAAAATGTGGTTGCAAGGTCTAGTGCAGAAGCTGAGTATCAGGCTATGGCTTTAGCAACTTGTGAATTAGTATGGTTGAAACAACTTCTTCAAGAGATGAAATTTGGAGACATAAACAAAATGGAGCTGGTATGTGATAACCAAGCAGCTATGCACAATGCCTCAAATCCAGTGTTTCTTGAAAGGACCAAACACATTGAAATTGATTGTCACTTTATTAGAGAGAAGATTCAGTCCGGATGCCTTGCTACTCGGTTTGTTAATTCAAATAATCAGCTGGCAGATATTCTCACTAAATCTCTCAGAGGTCCTCGAATTAAATATCTATGTGGCAAGCTTGGTGCCTATGACATATATGCTCCAGCTTGAGGGGGAGTGTTGTGAATATTTGTATTAATTAGGAATTGATTGGATAGCAATTAGGGATTGATTGTAGCTGAATATTTATTCTCATTTATCTTGTTTCCTAGAATAGATTGAAAACTCTTATATAAATACCCTATCATTTTCATGAATAAAATAACACAATTTCTCTCACTTATCAGGTTCTGGAAGTAGATATGAAAATCAATGGAAGAAGATAATTCAAGCATATAGAGTATGCATGAGTACATAGAAAAGAGTACTGAGTTTCAAACTTGACGATGTGCAAAAAGATACTTTAAAGATTGAGTTAAATTAAAAGGATGCTAACTAAATGATAAATACTTTGATTAATTTATTAACAAGAAAAAGACACAAGGGTGGAGTGAACGTTGTGCCTATTTTGCTATATCAATTTTGCCTAAGGTATACAATTATTTCCTATCAAAAGCACACATACCAGATAGAAAATAGAATGTCTACATAAAATTAGTGTATCAGACTACCAGTATCCTCTAAAAAGAAATATAGAATACATATATACACATATAAATACTAACTTTCTTCTCAATTTAATCTTCCAAATGTAAAGCCTCTCAATTAGTCCCTTAAAGGTTTTCTACAAATCAACATGGTCTCCTGTTAAACAAATTTTCCTCAATTAATAAATGGGAGTTCACATGACTGTTAACTTGTGACCTAATCTTGTGTAGATGAAAATTTCGCTCAAAATGGCATCATTTAGACAATTCTCAATGATAAGCGATTGGCAAACAGTACTAATTTGAATGCAAAATTTGCCTAAATGATATTATTATGGAGAAAAAATCCACTAGGCTAAGTCAAGGTCATATCAGCTTCTTTTTACTAATTGAATGAAAAATTGCCTAAAGGGATGAGGGGGGGGGGAGGGATGTGAGTCATCAAAGGATCAAACAGAGAGAACAACTATCTTTCAAGGAATAAACTAATAATTTACTCAAGAAATAATCTACATGTCTCTTCCATCAGTTACATCGAACATTTAAGTTTGATAGATACCTTTCCTTGTAGGTTGATTCTGTCTGAAGGACACAATTACAGCGCATGCAATGAACAGATACTTCATGAGCTACCAAATCAGCAATATTTGTATTGAAAAAGGTAGTAATGAACTCTATGTTCTCTTGGGGGTGGCCATAAGCCATAGAAAGTTCAGAAAGATCATCAACATCCAGTTGTCTCTCGCAATTTGCAGATATTGGTCTCTTACCCACAATTTCGAAATCAACATCATGTGTAATTTGCTTAATTTGATCTTGTTTATATTCAGTTTCTTGATTACATGCATTTCTGTCATAACACTCTTCTAAGATTGAAATAAATCTTTTCTTGGCTTTCTTTCTGCTTTTTCTCTTCTCTAACTGATCAGAATCTTGGATAACAAAACCAGCACTGTCAGCATTGTCAGAAGCAGCAGCAAAATCGTTGGAACAGTGCTTAGAAGTATGGTCAGAAGATAGATCACCCAAATAATTACCATTCTCACTTACATAAGCAAGTCCTTGGCTTTGGCCTTTTAATTTTTCCATGGGTAGATTTAGAGATATATGCTCACCAATACCCTTAGTTCCAGGCACTGATTGTTCATATTCAGAGTACTCAACCTCGCTACAGCTTGTGTTACTATCAGAAGATACCACTGAAAAGGAATCTGCAGACAGCTGCAAAATTTCCTCCACCAAGTTTTGCCGACGCTGAAAAAGGTCTTCCTGAAAGTGAGGAGGAGATGAGGGGCATACAGATGATGAGTGAGATCCTGATATATCATCAATCGTGGTCAATGAAGATAAGTCACCATTTTCAGCCATTCTATGCGCTTCTGGGATTGTACAGGCATCATCACAATGGGAACTTCTAGAGTGTGAGAGTGCACTATCAATCCCTTTTAAGAAATTAGATTTAAGACGGTTCTGATCCAATCTCCCGGAGTCCGTAAGAGAGGCCTCAACAGCATTACCAAGCAAAACTTTATAGTCAAAATGTTTTTGGCTACGAAAACCAGCAGATATATCTACAAAAGAACTATCAGACTCTACAATATTCAAACTACTTTCATCTCCTGAGGCTAGAACAGAGTCTGAAGCATATTTTGAGACTTCAACCTGTTGCCCCTGGCTTGGCTGGTTTCTTATATGATTTTCGTTCTGAGGATGCAATGTAGATCTGCCTTTGCTGCTTTCCACAAATTTACCAGAAGCGATGTCCATCCACTCCTTAAATTCCCGCAGCCAAAGAGTAGAATGCTCTTTCTTCATAAGCTCAGCTCTATTCATCAAATCCACTATTTCAGCTTCACCATCAGATAAACCACCATTATCTCCACTTTGAATATCATTCCCACATGACACAGACTCCTGGTCAGAACATATGCTAGTGATATCTTCTTCGCTCTCAATGCAAGCAAGACGAGAAGCCTTCCTCTGCTCAAAAATAAATATGTAAAATTTCCATCTTTATATAGGTCAAAATGTATATAGTTTCTTTTTCAAAAGATAATTATAGGCGCATAACCCATGGAATTGACCTTTCAACTTTCATTTTAATAGACAAATCATGGCCAATTCCACTAATTACCTACCCTTCTTCGATTTAAGCTCGCCTCCTCTGGAGCCTCATCCTTTGCAGGTAAATAAATCCCAAAGCTGGAAGGTTTCCTATGCTTGCTGGCAATAATTATTTGTCTCTTCCAAAAATCATTGGCACTGATTTCCTTGTCATCTAACTTCAACTAACCAGGACGATAAACAAATGTAAATTTAGCAAAAACAGAAATAATAGGAGCATATGATTAACTATAGAAATGCTTCAAACATAAAAAATTAATACCTGAAAAAGAAACCTTGAGAATACCCAAAAATAAAATAAAAACGAAAGCTTGAGTTAAAGTGAAAAAAAATTAAATCAGTAAAAACAAATTAAAGCTTACTTTTTCAGGATAGGTGAAGAAGCTGAACACTTGTGCTCTATACCATCGAGCACAGCACAAAGGATTTCCTTCTAACCACAAGCTTTGAAGAAATGGAAGGCCCGCAAGGAACTGTAGCTCTGAAAAATTAGAAATAATGTTGTAGGAAACATCAAGTCCTTCAAGTGACTTCAAATTCTCAATCCCACGCAAAGTAGTTAGAGCATTGTTCCTCAAAACTAGTTTACCAATATGACAGGAAACCTGCATGAACAAACAAAACTGGTATATGCTAATTCCTAAATCGAAGTAGTCATTAAAATGAAAGATTAAAGAATTTTTACCAAAAACAAATCTCTTTCAAGCTTAAGTATTTTGAGTAACTCCCGCACACAATTAACAGAGTTTATATGACCTGATTAGTTATAGAAGAGGTTGCCTAACCAGCAACAACAACAACAGTTTTGAAGCAACAGTCAATCAACATCTACAGGAATATTATCTTAAGAGGACCTAGCTGCTCGTTACATGTAGCTGATGCAACTAATGATATTATTATTTTGAACTTCCATGAATCAAAGTCTAATCAAATTGTAGGAAAGTTAAGAGATCAAACAAAAGAATGTGCCTAAAACAAATAGAGTTGCTGATTGCAGGAACATAATGTCCACTTTTTTAACGATCAAACCAATATAATGGCCTAAAAAGTATGCTCTAACCCAAGTGGAATAAGTCACACCATTTTTACTCTTGCATGTAGGTGGCATTTCCAATCCACTCCTCATATGCTTATAGATAATGTGATCAGCAGGAAAATAACAGATATGCCATACAACCTGTCCAGCAATTTCTTATTTCCCACCATAATTCTATTAAGGAATTCTTTAAGTGCTTACCACTTCTGGTTTTCCAACTTTGAAAGATTCAGATCCAATATTGTCGATGTCAGTGCTATTCACTAAAGAAAGTGGGGGTTAGATAGGCGAGTTCACCAAAGTTAAGTTTCAGTTTGGTCATGCTCAAAAGAAAGTAAGATTCATTATCGAAATATTAAAATAACAACCACAGATGCAGCAGTTCAGACAAGCAAATCCCACATTGTCTAGTCACATTTTAACTGATTTGAAGCCATATGATATTTCAAGTTACCAAACAACAAGATTTTCCATCACAAGGCCTGCAGTAGGTCAATCTCAAATCCAATCAAATAAAGAAATGCATCTTGAATTAAGAATATCAAATCAGATCAACCTTGATTGGGATTTGGGAAGATATTTACATGCAATCAGTTGCAAAGAGATTGCCTTCCACCACTCCTCCCTCCATCTCCCCAACCCTCCACACCCACAAAAATAAATAAATAAAAGGATTTTCATCTTAGTACTTAATCAAGTTGTGAACCATAAACTTTTATTACTTAGCATAAACTTTGAGGAAATACCAAACGGAAACCAAATAGTCAAAACCGAGAATTAAAAAAAAAAAAAAGGCAATAAGATTTTTCTTGATACCAAAAGGTTTACCATCGACTTTCACACGTATCAGTAAACAACATATATGCATATGCAATGCAACGAGACTGCCTTTCACAGCTACCATACAAAGAACTCTCTGTGAAATCATCCAGATAGTAAATATATTCACCATGTACCTCAGTGAATGGCGCAATTGTTCGCAGGTGATTGAAACCAAGATCCAAGTGCTTCAGTTTTGTACACTTCCGAAGATTATCTATCTTCGCAAACTTGTTCCTGCTAAGATCAAGTGTTTCAACTGCAGGAAGAAGCTGCAAGGACTCATCCATAAGAACCAAACCATTACATGCACAAGAGACAAATGATAACCGGTGCCACTGTGGAGAATCCTTTATTTCCACAATTCTGCTCGCAAAGACATGCCGCAGAGCATCCTAGAATATGCAAAATTCAAACATTCAATTTACCATGGGTAAGAAAATATACACAGAATGATAAAATTATGAACTTTCTAATGCAGAAGCATGTATTAATTGTTTAGAGAACAAGCTAACCATAATATAATAAAGAGGAAAAAGTAGTCTATGATCCCCATAATTTTCTAAGGAGCTTCAATGAAATCTTTAATTAACAGTCCCCTAAACAGAGAAAGAAACTTGGAAAAGGAAACTTTCTATTATCACCAACACAAAAAAAAAAAAAATCTTGGGTAGACCTCCAAATAAAAACAGAAACAAAGAATAGGTCGTAAAGGGTATACTCCAATCTCCTTTTACTCTTTGGAAAGCAAATCCCCCTCCAAAACACTCCAATTTAGGATATTTAAAATTTAAAATTTGTGTAAGGAGGAGCTCCAATCCTCAACTTTTCAAACAAGACCAAAACTCTCCCTCCTACAGAACCCAAAAATAATGTTCACAAAGAGGAATTAATTAGCAAAATTAACCGTAGAATTGTGACAAATGATTGTCTCCAAAGTATGCCTCAACTCGAGCAATCCTTTAGCGGCGGAGGTGGACAAGTCACATCCCCTGAGCTCCAAAACCTTCAAGCGGCCAAACGGCAAGAAAGACAAAGGGGTGGGATCTCTGGCAGGCTGTGGCAAGACAGAAACGACCTTAAGAGACGTGAGAAATCGCAGAATCCTGCGGAGCTGCTCGAGCGCACGGTGATCACCAAGGTCCGACACATAAGCTCGCAAGTAGTCAACGGGCGCTCCAACAAGAAGGCTCTCAAGTTCATGCAAAGCCTCAAGCCTAGATTGGACATAGTGAAGCCCAGCAGGGTTCAGCTTCAAAACCAGACCTCCCTCAATCAGAGCACCCGCTTGTTCGTCCACGAACTTCACCAACTTCTCCAGGTACCCATCTCCGGTCACAATCACCATTTTCAAATTACGAATACGATCCCCTTTGGATTTTCAAGGTCGAATCAGGATTTTGAGATAGAAAGCAGGAACCGCCAACTCCATGGGAAAATAGGTTATTATGCGAACCGAAACATGAAATGAAAGAGCAACATATATACAATACAATAGAGATTCCAGAGAGATGCAGAAGAAAATTATAGAGAGAAAGGGTCTTTGTGTGTGAGATGAGGTTAGTGAGAGAAAGGGGGTTTGGGAGGGATTGACGAAACAGAAACGGCCATGGGTACGGTTGAAGGCAAGAGAGAGAGAAGTAAGAAAAATTGAAAATTAGGGATGTAATTGTAATGATTGGGATTGTGTGTGGAAGTGGAAAGAAAGAGAAAAAGAGGTTGTGGCATTTGAATAATTGGGGTTTGGGGAAGAGGAGAGTGTGACGGAAGCATATGAGAAAGCGACACGTTGGCAGCATGCATTCTACCTCTCTTTCTTCTACATTTATCTCCTCCCGCCACCACGCAACGAATTACCAATTAATACTAGAGAAAACTTATATTTTAGTTCCTGAATTGTTACTTAGTCAACGATTTAGTCCCTGTATTTTAGAAAAATACGAATTAGGCTCTGAATTTTACACCACCGTCAACCTTTTGATCCCTAAATTGTAAAAAAATATGAATCAGTCCCTGACATATCATTATTAATTTCCATTTTGTCCGGGCTTGTCTGAACAAAGGGTGAAAGAGGGGAACAAAACTCCCAAAATGCATTTTGTAAGGAAGGAACTAAAAAGAACAGAAAAATATTTGGTATCTATTATGTAAAAAGTGGACCAAAAGTCATTCAGCTAATGTAGGTAGACGACACAATTTATTATTTGACGTTGATCCTTGTTCTGAAGATGTTAAGCAGATATTGTAGACCTATTGTGAGTTGACATGGCAACAAGTGAACGATGAGAAATCATTAATGGTGTTTAGGTCAAATATTCCAACAAATCTAAAAAGAATGATGGCTGAATTGTTACATATACTGATTTTGTATATTCATGAAAATATTGAAGGTCACAAAATTGAAAGTAGGTTGAGAGGTTAGAAGGCCTCATTGTTGTCACTAGTAGGGAAGGTCACACTAGCTAGTAAAATCGGTTTTGCAATCAAATCCTATCTATAAGATGTCTTCCCTTTCTACTTCTAAAGAGGGACACAAATAGAATGAACAGCTCAATCATTTTCTTATAGGATTACAAGGGTGATCTAATTATATTTTATCATACTTTCTATTTTCTAATGATCTTTTAGGGCATTTTATTGATTTGAGAGCTAATTGTATGTCCTAATTAATCATCATCATTTATGATAAAATAGGGTTCCTTTTGAAGCTATTCCAGGAACGGGTAGGTTCGAACTTGAAGGTCCAAGTAACAACAAATGAATCATAGAAAACAACATATAAACAAGATCAAAGCATACAATATGATAAAATTATAAGAAACTAGCCTCATACCCGCGCGATGCGCGAGACTTCAAGCCAGCAAATGCCTATATAAATATTACACAATAAATAAAAAATAATGAAGGAAAAAAAACAATATAATTTAACTCGTAATAGATTGGAAAAAAAAATGATTGTCTGACCATATATAAAATGAACAAAAAAAAAATGACGAATAAATGAATGTTATAATAACTTTCAAAGGCGTGTGTACGTTTATTTTTAAGGTCCAAGCCTTAAATTGCTCCAGCAAATGGCTATATTAATTTAAAACCATAAATGAAAACAGAATGAAAAAAAAAATATTCTTACTCATAATAGATTGAAAATAAAAAGAGCATGTTCGACGATGTATAAAATGAAGAAAAAACAATGACTGAATAAAATGAAAGTTATAATATAGGTAATATATATAAAAAGGCGTGTGCTTCCAAAAATTACACAGACATAGCTAGCTAAATTGAACAAACAACATGAAAAACAAATAGGGCATAAAAAAAAATACAACTTACATCCATAACAAAAAAACAATGCTCCTATAATAAAATCAACAAAATGAAGAACACAATAAAATAACGAAGAACTTAAAAATAACATGATTAATAATTTGTGACAACATGGAAAAAATAAATAAAGTCCACCAGAATTAAAAATGACCTAAAAGAAAACCGGCCAACAAAAAGGGCAATAACAATCTATCTAATACTTTGAAAAACTTCAGGATATTAACATATCAAAATCTTTAACTCTGCTCTCGAACAAACTCTTGACATTGTAACATATAGTTGACCATGTGTAAAAACAGGACATCGAAGGTATAGACCAACATTGGATAGTGACTGACCTTGGCTCTTGTTTATGGTCATTGCAAAACACAGCATGATAGGAAATCGCCTACATTGGAACTTAAATGGAAGTTTAAAATCAGAAGGCGTGATATTCATCCGTGAAATAAGAACTTTCTCATTAGTGAACTTACCAGATGTGATAGTCTCAATCACATGATCACTGAGACGTGAAACAATAAGTCTGGTTCCGATACACAAACCCAACGATCTGTCAATGTTACGAATTAACATAATAGGAGCCCTAACCTTAAGTATAATCATGTGATTAAGAAGGCCAGAACCCTTTACAGAATTCAAGAATTCTGTTGTGTAAGTCCCACTATCATCAAATGGCGTCATGTCTGAAAGACATATAGAGTCAGCACTAAGATAAACTTTTTCTTTACCTGAAAGACGATCAAGCATGTAATCATTTATTTCACCTACGTCCTCTAGAGTTGGAGCTAAAATAGCTCGATCACCAAAGTAGTCTAATAGATGGTATTTATTCATAAAATCAGGATACGTTGAATTGGTAATGGCTTCTATACGATCCAAACCTGATGAAATAAGCAAGTCATCAAGAATTTTGACTTCAAATTCACCATCATAAATTTCATCACTAATTTTATCGTCCCCAATTTTCATAATCAATTCAGAGAACTCCCTTAAGCTTAGTGAATCAGAATCTGGACTATCTTGCATCAGCTTCATATTCTTGGTTAAAAACAATACTCTGCAGTAAGACCAAATGTAGGAAGCATTAATAGATGCCAAAACTATATCTTGCCTAGTGCCCTTGGGAATCATATGAAGTATTTGTCTAAAATCACCACCGAAAACAACCAGTTTGCCGCCAAAAATCAAGTCAGACGCTGTTGGATTATTAACCCGCATTATGTCCTTCAGAGATCTATCAAGTGCTTCAAAACAATATTTGTCTGTCATCGGAGCTTCATCCCATATTATCAATTTTGTATGCAACAATAATTCAGAAAGATCTTCATGACATTGTAATGGAATTGCAAAATGTGAATGTGCAGTACGACCACCAGGAATAAGTTGAGATGCAATGCCACTTGAAGCAACTAAACAAATATATATATATATATATAAAATTGATTTAACAAAAATACGTGCAGTGCAGCAAAGAACTAAAAAGGATATTTGCTTGTATACTACAAGTAAAATTGGCACTATATTGTTACTGTGTATATTATAAAAAAATATAACATTAAATATACATAACTACGTACATAATGAGGCTACTGCAAACTAATAATAAAAGAAAATAACTACCTATATAATAATACAGTCTTTAAAATGAAAAATAGCACTGTAAGTAGTTAAACAATATAAATATAACTTATGCTATATTGTACATATAGATACCAAAAAAGGGATATATGGAATATTACTTACCAACCAAAACAATTTGTCCTTTAGAACGTAGGGCAGCTGTCAACACTCTCCAAATAAAAGTCTTCCCAATCCTCTCGTGACCATTGACAAAAAAAACACCCCCGCTACCATTATCTACCGAATCCTTAATGATGTTGAATATGTTCAACAGTTCATTAGTCAATTTGGGATGTAGAGATAAAAATTCTTTTGTTAGAATATCTTTTCATAATCCAGTTCATCCAACATGAGAATATTGGTGCTGTTCTCAATTGACAACGCGTCTGGAATTGGCAAAGGAGGATAATCCTTAAGGCTATGACCATTTCAATGAAGAATACTGTCTATGTCAATCAATGCAATCTCTTTAATACGTTCATCATCCAAGCGTAAATCTGACATAAAGGAATAATGAATAAATTAATAACCTTCAATGTAAAGTGAAAATAACGTCTACGTAATCATAAAATACTAAAGTAATATTAAATAAAATACTACCTGGTTTTCCATGCAAGTGACATTGTTTAATTAAAACATCATCTGATAAGTACTTTCAAGTTCGCTCTCATACATAAAGAGGTCAAGTGATGTTGTTGCTAACTAACATGCTTGCAAAAAGTCTACGCAGGTACGGACCGGAAGCCCAAACACTCTCTTCATTAATAGCACCTATAAATCCTTTGTCATCATCAAGAAGCCCCAAAACAAAACATGCATCTTTGAAAGATGGATAAGTAGTCGCACCAATAGTTTGCAACTCTTTAAAAGATCTTGATCATTTAATAATGTTAAGCAATATCCGTAGACAATGAGCTTCACCAACTCCGGGGGCTACAAAATAGATACGGCCAATTGAATGTCCACTAGTTCTTGGATGCCATTGTCGCTCATCCGCATGGTATACAAATTTAGAAGGGAATTGAGTATAGGTCAAATCTCTGGCTTCTTCATAATTAACATTGCCATCAAACCAAAGCAAGGAACTTAGATGTGAGACCATCATTACGATTGCATACATTGTCAATGGATTCATAATCCTGAAATACAATAGGCTGCTGATTAGGGAGATGGAATAGCAAACGCTCAACGGACGACTTCCGAAGCATTATCGCAAAACCAAAAATCCTCCAAACAACATCACAAGGAGATTCATATCTACACTCGATATAATCACATATTTCGTCTATAGCCTTTGGATCATCCTGATTATCTCTTCATTTGCAAAATACTGCAGTCACTCTGTCATTGCCTTTGTTGATGCCTTTGTTGATGCAGTCACTCTGTCATTGCCTTTGTTGATTTGACACTTGTTATTAACCATGCATGATGAACTTAGTCTGACTACACCACAAGGTCCATGAATCATGAATGATTTGACAACATCATACAAAATAGGATCCTCATTCTCATCTGGAATTTCAATAGAAATAACAACATCAATCTTATCAGGAGTTGTGAATTTATATGCTGGATCGAACCAAAGCAAAATATGTGCATGAGGTAGACCACGTTTCTGGAACTCGACAGTGTAAATAACTGCATATTAAAAACATGCAACTGTTAATATAAAAAACAAATTGGAACGGTCAAGTAACAAATCAAACTAATAAACTAAACATCGAAAGTGAACTTTACGTAAATTAACTTGTATATAGAAATTCAAATAAATAAACAATCCATACCTGCTCTGTAATCACCAAATAGTTTCATCTTAGTTATCTCATTGACAAGATCATCAAGTTTAATCTTAAACATCTGAATAATAAGGTATGGCCGGTCCTCGGCTATACAATTCAGCTGACTAAACAATCTTACAAGTTCAAACCATTTTGGATTACATGTAAATGTAATGAATAGATCAGGGAAACCTTTGGCTGTACAAATAGACACTGCGTCCTAATAATTTTCTTGAATATATCTATCACCACCAACAAAAGAAGAAGGGAGTAATATCCTCTTTCCCATAGAAGAAGGTGCAACCTAACCATTGTTTCTAGCGCGTGTCAATCCCTCATAACTTGAAACTCGTAATATTGGCTGATTATGCCTCAAGAAATCAAGCCGTTGTTTTTCAATTGCACAATACCCATCAACTATAAAACTATTGCAACAATTTTCCAGAAATTAATATTGTAGATGGTTCACGAACCCTCTGAAATAGTCTGTAAGAAAAGTATTGTTTCATTGACAACTTATCCTGTTTTCTATTAGAATGAATTGATCCATCTCCAAACCTATGATTTGTAGGGAGAAAGTACCACTAGGTAAAAGACAAAAGACCAAGTACCACACATGGCCCACCATGTGCATGCCTAACACATGAAGCATCCAAGTTCCTTCACAAGAAGAGACGTGGTAGCCCAAGGCTCAGCTCCATGAGCTCAGACGACTAAGGTCGACTAACTCCCCGAGCTGCTTGCCCAAACCCCGACGAGGACAAACTCCAACAGGGATAGAATGACAATTTTTCGGAGGGACTAGTGATAATCAACGAAGAGAAATAACCCACTAAAGGAGAGCACATCCTTACTTATGGCACAGACAGAAGGAAACCATGCCCCAAGCTAGGACATGGTTGCCCCAACTAAGGGCACTTTGCCTTCATTTGGGGCGACCATGCCCAAATTTGGCATTCACCAAGGGGTGGTCACCCCAAATAAGGGCACTTGGGCGACCATGCCTAGGACATGGTTCCCCCAGAGGACTCTGACATACAGCAGCTAAGTAACTCACATAACCTAGTTCGGGAAATGATGGATTAAAGATTCTATAGCAATCAGTGGGATACCGCATCCCACCACCTCTCGCAATTAGTGCGATACCACATCCCACCACCTCTCCCAATTAGTGGGATATCCCATCCCACCATTATCGGACTTACCTCGGCCGACCACACTATAAAAGGCCTAGTAGGGCTCGATCAAAGGTAACGCATTCTACTCAGTCTAGACTGATTTCTCTCAAATACTCTTTACTAACTTAGGCATCGAAGGAGAATCGCGGGGCTGCCCTCGCCGTTCTTTGTTTTGCAGGAAATCGCCACCGGAATTCCTCACCGAACCACGTAAAAGCCCCTCGGGCCAAAACCTAGTTAATCATTAAAAAAATAATGTAAAGATTGATCTTGCCTTCAATCTTATATCTCAATTTGAATAATAAAAATGGATTATTCAATTTTATTTTTTGTATATAAAAAATTTGTATATTTAAATATTTATGATTAATAGATTACAATAAACTACAATTTCATATATTCATTAAAATTTTCTTTGACTTTAAATAAATATTCATTTTTGTTAATAAGATCTATTCATTCAAATTTACTTAACAAAATCTTCACATTCAAATTTAAATCAATTTGATATTCAAATATAAAAACTACCACTAATTACAATCACAAAAACTTTTGAATTAGGAAGCATTGCGTGACTTTATTTATTTATTTAAAGATAATTCTCAATTTCTCAAATTTGAAGTTGAGTACAAAAAGTAAAATTAAGATATTCATATATTCATAAAATTAGACAAATAAATCTGTATATATATGATTATATGAATTAATCAAGTCTTATTTTATTTAATTTATTCTATAACACCTTACATTATCAGTTTAAGCTTTATGAAATAAAGAATAATATATCATATTAAGCATTAATATATATTAGCTTATCGTTTATTTTTTTTTTTAATAATTCATATTATATATGTGTTCAATTTTTTTTAAACAAAAAAATAACTCTAACCAAATTTAAAGGTATACATAATCGCTATGGCAAAAGAGAAAAGATATACACACTTTACACACTAATAGACCAACACCTTGAAATTTTGAAATGAATGCTCCGATTTTTTTTTAGAATAAAAAGAGGGTTAAATTACTATACGGAAAGTCAAAATTAAAGATAAAGAATAAAAAAATAGAACTATATATTGAGCTTATCTACATGAAATTGGTATACTATATATCTATATGAAATTGGTATACTATATATCTTAGTATTAGGGGTGTACACAAAAAACTCGGCCCGGGTATGGGTCTAGTGTCACTAGACCCGGCCCGGTCCGGGGTACCTCCATTTTTTCTAAAAAAAATAATTTAATTTTTTACTATACATATTTATAATTTATACTACTAAATATTTTTTTAATTGTAAGAAATACATATCTATTATTATTTTTATCAATTGTATATTAAAAATATACATAAAATATATATTTAATCTTAATTAAATCAATATTTTTTTTAACAATTAAGTTAAATTAAATGTCTTAATTAATAAAAACATCATTAAATTGATCTAAAATTAATTGTTTACCAATATATACAAGTTAAAATATATATGGAATGAATAAAAAAAAGTTAAAAAAAAAA
The DNA here is from genome assembly GCA_003254925.1 of Chamaecrista fasciculata. Lineage (NCBI taxonomy): Eukaryota > Viridiplantae > Streptophyta > Magnoliopsida > Fabales > Fabaceae > Chamaecrista > Chamaecrista fasciculata. The sequence continues at coordinate 160,306 of QANZ01045943.1, read as the reverse complement.
TTATTGGCCCGGCCAAACCCGGTGGCCCGACCCGGATCTGTACCGGATCGGGTCTTGGGCCGGCCAAAAACCCAGCCCGTGTACACCCCTACTTTGTATCTTCTATAGATTTCTTTCTCTAAATTTATTTCAATAAAAAGAAATATCTCTTTGACGTTTTTTTTTTTTGCTTGACCATCATTACATCAAATCTCATTTATATTGACTTCAAGATCTTTCAAAATCTTAACTAACATGATAATTAACAGTATAATATTTCCATAAAATTATTTTAAAAAAATTAAATATAATTTTTTATTTGTAATTAATGACCTTTATTTAAAAAATGATTTTTTAAAATTTCTTTAAAAATTCAATTTATAAATATTTTCCATGATTGTAGTCAATTATAATTTTATGATTACATTCCATGATTATCTCCTTTCATAAATTCAAATTACATATGAATAATTTCTGCATATATATATATATATATTTGAAATTCAAATTTTAATCTCATTGCCCAAAAATAAAATTCTCATCTAATGCTTGATCGTTTTAAAGATAAATATTTATAATTCCTACTTCATTTTAGTGTATAAATCGTGATTTGGGAATTCAAGCAAGATTTTGTATCAATTACAATAATGAAGATCTTCTCATTCCAATTTAAAGGCATTTTGATATTTAAATATAAAAAATGTCATTAATATCCAAGTATTTTTGGATGAATTATGTATGCGTAATTTTATATATTATTTCAGTTTATCTAATTAATACTCTAATGGCCAAATTCCACAAGGTAACAACAACATGCATGAACCCAAACTAAAGAGTAGACCGAATTAAGACAACTTAAACCAAGTCATTCAAAAGAATTCTCAATGATCATGTAGCAAGTGTATACACTCAACTCGCCTAGGAAAATATCACTCAAGCCACAATAGCAAAGCAACAACCATAAGCTTGAAAGAACTCTAAATCTCCACCACAAATGCATAACATAAATGATCAAGAGGACTTTGAGGGTTGTAATGATGGGAAAGGCCAAAATGGAAAAGAGAATGATGAAAGCAAATGAGTGGAGGAAAGATGCAAGAATTGACCTCAAGACTTAAAAACAACGAAACTCACAACAAACTCATCCCAAAGGGCTAAAAGAATTACCAAGCTCTTTTCAACATTTTCTTTTCTTTCTCATGATAATTCCCTTTCTTTCTTTTTACTTTTGTGCATTTTATTGGCCTTGATTCATCATATTTTCCTTACTAATAAGGCTTTTATTTTCACTCTTTTTATACTTCTTTTTCTTTCTTTTCCTTTTTTTTTTCTTGCTTGGCAATACCGTCCGGACACCCAAAAAGGACAAGAACGCAACAACAAAACACGAAAAAGAAAACAAAATAACGAAAAACACGAAAGAGGTCAAAACTCGCATGAAAGGCACAAAATGGGGAGCAAAGGAAAGTGTTTAGGCTTGTGTATGGATGAAGGGTAGGAATGAATGTTGGGAAATCACAGGCCAGAGCACGCAGCGGAAGGGAAAATAAAATTATAAAATTAACCTTAAAAGGCGCAGTGCTTTGTGATTTCCTACAGGATCCGCTAATTGAGTTTAAACCAGTAAAGGAAGAAGTATACCTCAATTCAATCGACGGGTTTGAAATACTGCAATTCAGAGAAGTCCACTCCAAGCGTCCTTCCTCTGCCGGTGATCCACACGAACAGTTTGATGACACCAAGGTGCTAGCCTTCAGTTCTTTTCTCCAAAAGAACTCGGGACTCCAATCTACGGTTCTTGGTGATCAAGAACAATTCTTGAACCAAGACTCTAGGTGGCGCCTATGATCAAGAAACACTTTCTTGAACTCACACAAGCCCTAAAGTGGATTAGGGTTTTGGTCGGTTTTCTCTCTCCAAGAGGAAGTCGACTTTTCCCTCTTCCTCTCTCCAAATTAGGGTTTCAAGTTTTTGTCTCACAAAATAGGTGAGAATCAAATTTTCTCTTCTTGTGTGAACTAGCATGCCAAAGTCGACTTGGCTCTCTCCTTTTATAGAGTTGGGGAATTTGATAATTATAATTAGGGTTTCCCTAATTATAATTGAATATCAAATTATAAAATTATGAGATTACAATAATATCAAAATTTTTGGACTTGAATTCTTAATTAAAATATTACCTTAATATCTTAATTTGAATTCAAAATGCAATCTTTGAGAATCAAAATGGAAGATCAAATCTTCCCTTGGTCCATCCCCATTGAATTTTTAAGGAATTTAATAAATCAAAATAACATTCCTAACTCTTAGGAAGTTATAACCAACTTATTATCTTCCAACAATATTGAATTAAAATATTACTCTAATATCTTTAATTCAAATTTTGATTCTTGAATATCAAAATCAAATCTTGAATTCAAATTCAAATTCAAATCCAAGTCATGACTTTAATTAACAAAACATTTCCATTAATTAAAATCACCTATATGAGGCGCCACCCTCAAACCTCTTTGTCCTAATATTAGCGAATTTAATAAATCAATAATCTCCTAACTTTTAGGAACCTTATCTAATTTATTATTCCCTAATATTATAATTGTAAATAGATTAATCCAATTAACTATTTAACAATTAATATATTTAAACTTGTCCCACAAATTTAAATATCTCTATCGTAGATTTTATTTAAGACAAGACTTCATGTCCCAGACATTCATTTATGTCTTAGATTGTGTCACCGGAGTGACTCATGAATTAACCCTAATTCGTGTCCCTTTAAGCGGTGTCTAGATCCTGCTCATGTGTGACCCAGCAGGCTCCACGTGAAGTTGGCAGCAAGCCATCTCTATGACTCACAAGTCGAGAGAGGACTCTAGCAAGCCATCACGACTACCCAAAACAGTTTGGTCCTGGATAAGGCACGGGAAAGTCATCCTTAATCCAAACCATAACTTCCTCGATTTCCTGAGTTAGTCCCAATTCCCTGTGTGGCCACACATTCCTTGGACAGACTCATCGAGGGGCCCAGTTAAATATCTCTCATCTTTAATGAGGGACAAAATTCCATCTTGGTCAACCACATTCCTCAGCACTGTAATCAACCAAACCCGTACCTAGCCTGTATGGCTACCCTGCTACGAGCAACGTTGGACTAGGCCAAAGTTCGACAACTACAATGCCGGAATAGTCAAGACCTTGTTGGGAAATCCCGGGGAAAACACGCAATGGAAGAAACGTATACAAAAAAAACTTGCGCTCCCCAGGAAAATCCAACCCTGAGATCCGCTAGTTGAATTTAAAACCAGATATGAAAAGTGTTATTCCTCAAGCTTTCAATCGGATTGGTGATACTTGGCGAGTCTAGAAGTCCGTTTCCACGTCCTTCCTCCACCGGTAATCCACACGAACAGTTTCCCGAACACGAGGTGCTAGCCTCCTTGCTTCTTTCTCCAAAGAAACTCGGGATTGAATCTACAGCTGTTGAACTCAGGAACTCCTTCTCTGAATTCAGGCTAGGTGGCACAACAACGGAGGAGATAGCAACAAAACTCCTTTAGTTCTTCTTCTCCCAAAACCCTAAATCGACTTTCTCTCTCTAACTCTTAGGAGCAAAGTCGAATCTTCTCTCTCTACAAGGAGGAAGACGAGTTTCTCTCTCTCTCAACAAGGAGGAAGATGAACGCTCATTCAATTAGGGTTTCACACATGGTTATCATCAAAATAGGCGCCTAGCACCTTATATATACATGTATATATTTATTTTTAGAGCATTATTATAATTCCAAATTACAATAATATATGGTTTCATGACTTGAATTTCAAATTATAATATTACCATAATATTAAATATAAATTCAAATCGTAATCTTAGAGAATTAATTTGGGAGATCAAATCTCCCCAAATCTTCACTAAGCATGGCGCCATGTTTGCCCTATTTATCCTTGGAATTTTATAAATCAAAAACCTTCCTAACTCTTAGGAAGTCATGATTCTCCAAAGATCCTGTTTT
>QANZ01045943.1:104407-150610 GCA_003254925.1 Chamaecrista fasciculata | reverse complement strand
AAGATATTATGGTAATATCTTAAATCAATATTGTTGGAAAATAACAAATTAGTTATAACTACCTAAGAGTTAGGTTTGTTATTTTGATTTATTAAATTCCAACAAAATTTAAAGGGACTTGGCGCATGGGCTTGGGAGTCTTTTGGGAAGATTTGATCTTCCAATTTGATTCTCCAAGATTGCATTTGAATTCAAATTATAATATTAAGGTAATATTATAATTAGGAATTAAAGTCCTAAAATTATGATATTATTGTAATCTCATAATTTAATAATTTGACAATCCTATAATTTAGGGATTCCCTAATTATAATTATCAAAGCCTCAAACACTATATATATATAGAGCTAAAAGTCGACTTACACAGGTCTCTCACACATTTGGGATTTCGACTTTAGCTAGCTATTTTCACAAGAGCAAAATCGTTTTGAGTCTTGGTGAAGAGAGAGAGAAAAACACAACCCTAGTTTTCTAGAGAGAGAAAGTGGCGCAAACCTAAAAGGGGTTTTAGGGTTTGTGACAAGGTTGTGTGAGATCAAGAATAGGATTCTTGATCATAGGCGCGATCTGTTCTTGGGAGTTCAAGAATTGTTCTTGAATTCAAGAACACCGTAGATAAGGTTCCTGGTTCACTTGGACAAGTGAAGGAGGCTAGCACCTAGGCATCTGCCAAACTGTTCGTGTGGATCACCGGCGGAGGGAGCACACTCGGAGTGGACTCCTCAGCATCGTAGACACAAAAGTCGCCGATTGATTTGGGTAAAATTCTTGTCCTTACACTGATACAGATCCATATAGCGGATTCATTGGGAAAGAGATCACTATGCGCCTGTTTTATTATGTTTTGTTTTAAATTTTAAATTTATACCTGTTTCCGCTGCGTTGTGTGCGTGGTGATTTCCCAACAGGTACATGATAACAAAAAGATAAGCCTAGAGGGCTAAACAAGCTCGCATGTTCCTACAGCAACAGCAGCAACCCTTGCTCTATTGCCCACTCGTAGGTCCATCTCGCTTCTCTCCAGCTTTCTACTGTCTCTAAGACCCTTCACATCAAATGTGAAAACCACATGTTGTATCTAATACCCAAGCGGTTACAGTAGACAAGTGAACATCTATAACGAAGATACCAGAAGTAGAGATCTCATCTTTCCTTTTATTCTTTTGATCTTCCAAATACAATTTGCAATTTCTCAAAAGGCGAATTGTATCCTTTGAAAGCCTTACCTTCTTGGTGGGTAGTGGGTTAGGCTCAGCTGCTGGCTTGGTCCTACCGGCCATGGTGTCTCCTTTGCCCATCCCTTTCCCCTGGTTCTGGAACATTTCCTTGAGATGTGTGACCATCTCAACAGCCGACGATATTCCCGTGTTCAACTCTTTGAACTATCGTGGCTAGCATCTGGCAAGCAACGTCCACAGAGTCATTGAAGTGCTTCTCCAAGCAGTTCTTTGAGCTCTTGGAACGTTCTTGGCATGCTCTTCAGGGGAGGGACTTCTAGGACATAAAGTTTCCTTCGTTGGATGAGAACAATTCTCAAATTACAAAACCAGTCGAGGAAGTCAGCAGCTTCCTTCGTTGGGTGAGAACATTTCTCAAATTACGATACCAGTTAAGGAATTTTGTCCTAGACAACTTGTCCTTCTCAAGGATAGATCGCAGTGATAGTGATGAACTATTTGTTTGTTGCCATTGATTCTACGACTAAGATATGAAAAGTTTAATTAGCAGGAAAATATATATCCACCATTTTATAAAACCCAGTAAAATTTATTATTAGTGGCTAAGACCCATATTTCACCAAAGTTTACCGTCGCTGAGGGCGATCATGCACCCTTTGGTTATTTAGGTAGGTAACTCCTTACTAATCACATCTCTATGTGACTCTTAGATCCTTATGGGACTGTATCATCATATGATACTTATTATGGCATTTTTATCCCATCTAATGCCTTGAGGTCCAAAACCGTTTTGATAACCCCATTAAGTCACACGGTAAAACATGTGAATGGCTAGGTTCAAAACAACGAGGCCGAAGCCCAACCCAATATCATCAAGGCCCAACTAAACACGTGTCGCTGAGGGCGATCACCGCATTTAAAGAACCAGGATTTCAATAGGCGTCGTGTTGAAACTCCCATTCACCCGTGTCTCCTCAAGGTCAAGGTAGATACGTGTCGCTGAGGGCGATCACCGCTCCACGATGAACAAGATTTTGACAGGGTGTTTTAGCGACGGCATTAAAAACTTAAGATTCTCTAAAAGGGTTTGATTTTTTAATTTAAAATGTTCTGTTTTAAAGTTTAATTTTAAAACTCCTTTTAAAATTAAACGAGTCATGCCACATGTTTATTACCCCATGTATCTCATACATATAAACATGTGCCCGGATTTTGTATCGTATACAAAATCCCACGCTCGTATCGTATACGTGGTTGTAGCGCGATATATATAAATAGCATGTTAAAATTCGCACCCTAAACATACATCTAGCGCATCACATACAACTAAATGTAAAAACATACACCGTGTTTAGATATGGCCCATCTACCCTAGAGTTCTCCCAAGCCAATGAGAGAACCTTTCTAAAAGGAAAAATAAAATTACACGTGAATAAACCCCAGTTACATTGAGGTATAAACAGAAATTAAATTTTACACCAGAGTAGAGGGAGACGACACGCAGGCCGTATTTACCGAAATAAACCTCCTAGAGCCATATCCAACACCACACAATTCAAATATGAACAATTCATACAATTATGTCAAACACGGCATACAACACATATTAAAAACCATTTTTAAAATTGTGTACAATTTAGGGTCTGTTCAATTTTAACATGCCTTTCTTGAAATTAGGCCTTTTATCAATAATTATAAAATTCAGGAATCACATTCAAGAATTTAAATTATTGACCTGGAAATTTTAAAATTCACAATTTTAATAAATTTTCAGCCACCTCTATAATATTATAATTAAAACACTTTTAATTATAATTATACAGGATTTTCGATTTTGGCCTTAAAACCCAAGAAATTTTTCAATCGATCCTATCGATTCTATATGTATGATATACATATAATTTGCACCTTTTTCTGTAGATTTAATTTTTAAGAAAAACGTTCGGTGAATTTTTGTAAAACCAAAACAGTGATTGAAAGCGGTAAACACACATACCATACATCATATGTACACATAAACAGATTTAAATCCTAGAACTAGCGTGGCTCTGATACCACTGTTGGGAATTCTAGGCGCCAGAACGCAGCGGAAGCAGAAAAATATGAAACTTAAAATAAAAGCGCCTAGTCCTAGAATTCCCGAACGGATCCGCTAGCAGAATTTAAAACTTTTAGATAGTGGTATACCTCACGAGTTTCAATCGGTTGGTTGTACAAGGCGTGTGCAAGGAGTCCACTCTCAGCGTTCTCCCTCTGCCAGTAATCCACACGAACAGTTTTCCGGGCACCAAGGTGCTAGCCTTCCGTTCTTTTATCCAAAAGAACCAGGGACCAATCTACAGTGTTTGAATTCAAGAACTTCTTCTTGAATCCAATAGCAAAAGTGGCGCACAGAAGAAACCCCCCACAAGAACTCCTTCTTGCCTTTTCTTCTCTCACAAAAGCCCTAGTTTTAATGGTGGAATTCGAATTTTCCTAACACCTTAGGCAAAAATCGATTTTCCTCTCTCTAAGGCTAAAGTCGATTTTTTTTTCTCTCTCTACAAGGAGGAAGACAAAATCACAATGTGAGCTAGGGTTTGGGGCAAGTCGACTTGCTCCCTATTTATAAGCATAATTTTTGGTGATTTTAATATTCCTAAAATCATGATATTCTAATAATATTATAATTTCAGGACTTGAATTTCTAATTAAAATATTACCTTAATATTTCAATTCAAATTCAAATTGCAATCTTGGAGAATCAAATGAGAGATCAAATCTCCCATTGGGACCCACCAAGATGGCGCCATGCTCCTCCCAATATCCTTGGAATTTTATAAATCAAAAACCATTCCTAACTCTTAGGAATTCATGATTCACTAAAGATACTAAGTGGAGATCTCACCAAATCTATTTGAATCAAATCTTTTGATATCTCCATCAAATCTTTTGAATTCAAATTCATTATTTAAATTAATAAAACAATTTTATTAATCTAAATATGACACATGAGGCGCCACCCTCAAACCAATATTAGGGAATTTTATAAATCAATAATTTCCTAACTTTTAGGAACCTTATCTGAATTATTTTCCCTAATATTATAATTGTAAATAATTAATCCCTATTAATCATTTAACAATTATTATATTTAAACTTGTCCCACAAATTTAAATATTTCACAATTGTAGATTAATTAAGACAAAACTTAATGTCCCAGACATTTTTGCTGTCTTGACTCGTGCCACCGGAGTGACCCACGAATTAACCCTAATTCGTGTCCCTTTTAAACAGTGTCCTGATCCTGCTCGTGTGTGACCCAGCAGGCCCCACGTGAAGTTGGCAGCAAGCCATCTCTATGACTTACAAGTCGTGAGCGGACTCTAGCAAGCCATCACGACTACCTAAAACACGTGAGTTATCGTTTTTACCAAAACCGACTTAACCTTAGTACCACCTTGTCAGAGACCCTATTGTCACACGATATCTTGGTCATGGATTAGGCACAGGAAAGTCATCCATAATCCAAACCACAACTTTCTCGATTTCCTGAGTAAGTCCCATTTACCAGCGTGGCCACGCATTTCCTTGGACAGACTCATCGAGGGCGCCAGTTAGATATCTCTCTTTTAACGAGGGACAAAATCCCATTTTGGTCAATCCACATTCCTCAGCACGACAATCAACCAAACCCGTACCTAGCCCTTATGGCTACCCTGCTACGGGCAACGTTAGACTAGGCCAAAGTCTGACAACTGCAACGCCGGAATAATGATGACCTCAGGTCTAAGGCGTCGTGACAGGTGTACAGGAGAGGCAAGCTGATGAGTAAACCCATGCAAGACTCTCCGGGTCAGTACAGCAACTCGTAACCCCTTATGTAATTGCATCATGGCTCTCGTTCCAGCATCTAGTGCATGCATCTCTATGCACCGAGGTCATGCTGGTCTTAGTTCATTTCAAGTTCCCACTTGAATGAGCGACCAGGGACGGTTTAGACTAATTATCTCATAATTAATCAGGGACTGTTATCATAGTACATGCTAATAATATGATAACCATTAATTTATCTCCATAAATTAATCAATATGTTCAAAACATATTTATAAAATGATTGGCCCTAGGGCACAATCTCCAACACATCACACTCACGATGTACGATTCGGAGAAATCCGATGAATACTCCGTGTTGGGAACACAAAGAATTTGTACATCTAGCAAAAACCTAGGAGGCACATTTAAAAAGAAGGACATTGACCTCGAAACTCTTTTGAATGTAGACCCTCCTGATCCTAGCCCACATATACCAGAAATAGACCTCGAAGACATGAACATTAGTTCACTCTTCGAAGAGGAGGAGGAAGACCTCGTAACTTCCAAGGTTAAAGAGAAACCAGCACGTCAAGAAATTTTTTCCAAGCGCAAGGCTATATGGCAGCCTATGCGCCACCAAAATAACCCATCTATAGCCCCGTGCTTTAGTGTTTCTAGTTTTGCAAACAAGGAGATAGGAGCAGCAGACTTCGATTGCCTACTTGTAGACAGTTACAAGCCTAGGACTCCAGCCTCCATGTGTTCATGCAAAAGCTTAGGCATATGTACTGAATGCCTAAGTATTGAAGAATGGCTCCATAATGTAGATGTCGTGTGCAAGAACGCAACCGAAAGGATTTATGTGGACTTCATAGGCATAGACAAGGTGCTCGATCCGAAGTGTAAAGGAATAACTATCAAAGACATGGATCAGCCCAATGGATCATTCGTTGATGACGCAGGGATCACACAAAAAGGTACGCTCGCAAACAAATATGCACTTTATCGTCTTATCATGGGAGACTACTATTATAGGACTAAACATCATAAAACACGTCGGTTTAGGATAAATAAGAAAACTAGATATCGGCCACGCATAAAACTTAAAAACCTTAAAAATAGGAAGGTGGTGCAAAACCCTATCCGAGCCACACTCTTCAAGAACAAGGGTGGCAACCGATGTGGACAAAGGATCTCTGCCGAGCGAAGGATAGGCGGATACTTCGTAAAAATCCGCCATGAAACCTTCAGGTCACCCTGAAGATATTTCGCGATGCCTTCTACCCACTTACACGGTTTCCGCGTAGTTTAGGACCCTAGAATTGCTCATAACCTAGTTTGGTTGAGTTACCTATCCTAATCTTATGTTCTTCCTCCATTGTTTGATTGGTTGTGTTTAAACTTTAAATACATAGTCTAACTTGGTTAAGTAAATGCATATCAATTATCTCTTCTCTATGATGAACGAACTATGATAGTCTATCTCTAGGGTTTTCTCTCTAGTATTGTTTTGACTCTTATATTATCTTATTATTATAAATCGTGACAACCCTCAAGAACAGAAGTTACAACCTTCGTCACAATTCTCTTAGCCTCATCACATTGAGTTCCGCGAGAGATCCGACCTTGGTTTAGCATCTATACTATATTTTAATAAATATAGTTATACATGCAAGGCTCGAGTATAATTAAATTTGACTGTCTGACACCTTACGACGGGTGTCGCATCAGATTACAACCAAAGTACATAAGTATTTTTTAAAGTAGTATAATTACAGAACAAAATATTTAATATGTGAGAGTCTTGAATTTAAATTATCATCTCTTAAAACAGTAGTACTCAAAATAACCTACTATTTGCTTCTCAATTCATATACTTGAGTATATACTTGACCCATTAATGGGTATAATTTTATCCAATCCCATTTACATAAAAGCCCATGGGTTTGGGCTTGGGTAGCCCAAGCCCAGCCCATGAACAAGTCTTTCATCAAGTACCAACAAAATCATTACTCTAATTCCTATTACAAATCCTAACCAAAACCAACATGCATGGTGAAATCCATGATAACCAAACACATTTACAACCAAAATAACTCATAAATCAAACATCAAACACAACCTAAGCAAGATTTCATCATAACCCTCACATTTTGTAATCCTAACCCAGAAAACTCCAAGAATTTTGTTTCAGAGGAAAGAATGTGAGAAATTGTTTCAATACAAGGGAAACTCAAGTTGTTGGGCTTTTTTCATTCAAAATCAAAATATTTATAAGGTTAATATGTTTCACCAAAATGTAGTTTTGTGAGAGTGGTGAAGTCCCATAAATGGGAGGGGGCTTTCACCTTCTGGGGAGGGTTTATAATTTTTCCATGCAAAAATTATGTTTGGGAGAGGGTTTATAATTTTTTCGTTCAAAAATTATAGTTGTGAGAGAGGGTTTACAATTTTCTCCGGTCAAAAATTGTACTAATGAGGGTTTGTAATTTTGTCTGTGCAAAAATTACAATTATAGTGAAGTTGTCCCAAAGGGACCATGGAGTAGATCTTGAGGCAACGAACAACGTTAAATTTCTTGTGTGTGATTCTCTTTTCCTCTTCCCTTTATTTAGTACATGAGGTGGGTGTCGAGGCCCTACAAGTGGTATCAGAGCCATGTTTCAGCCTAGGGAGGAAGAAGGGAGAGGAAGGAGAATGTGATGAGAAGATGACGGTGAGGGTGTGATGAGGAGACACAAGGGTGCAACCGATGAGATGTTACGTTGGCAACGGGGAGATGGTACACAAGCAAGAAGAGATGTCATGCATGTGAAGAGATACCGATGCTAGCGACGAGGAGATGTCATGTAAGTGATGAGGAGATATTGTGTTGGTGACGAGGAGATGCTATACAAGCAATGGAAAGGCGTTGTATAAGCGACGAGGAGATACCACACAAATTATTTGGGGGAGGACTAGAGTGTTCTCTGAGAAAAGTGAAGATCAGAAAAGTTGAGAATGAAGAGAGGTCAATTATTCTGATAGAGTGAGATGATGTGAGATTTTGAATGAAGGGAGTGTTTTCTCTCACTAGGAGAGTGTTTTCTCCCTTTCAGTAGGAAGAGATTTTCTTTTGTTAATATACATCTCAGATCTATATTTGGAGCTCCATAGTACATAAGAAAATGGATTAATAAGATGGATCTCTCAGGGAGGGATGAGGGGTGTGTTGCCTCTCCTTCAAATCTTCCAAGTTTTTTGTTTTTTAGAGTTTTGTAGATCTGTCTATGATGTATATTTTAGTATGGGAGATCTAGATCTCTTTTTCTTTTTTAGGTGCGTTGCCTAAGATTTTCTTTTCTTCTTCTATACTTCTATTATCTAATGTAATCTGATATGTGGAGCATAAGGCTAGGTTTTCATTGTTAATTTTTTGCTTTACTTGTCTTCCTGTTATATATCCTTTGTGTTATTTTCTTCATCAATGAAGATTGTTAAAGAAAAAAATTGACATTTTAATTCAAATTAAAATCCGCTACACAATTCCTTCAAATCAGCTTTATCTTCATGAACTTGTTTCATTAAACTTTGGATGGCTTGTTGGATCTTCATTGTCTTAGCTCTTGGCATATGTAAATCATCATCTTGAATTACATTTTGGTCTGTGTTACTTACGCCCATTAACTTTTCATAGCACTTATTCTTCGCATCTTGTATTTGTTTCTTTTTTTTTTTCCCAAGTTTAAAGATATGTAGCCTTTGCAGGTTCCTAGATCAATGATTCAATTCTTTGAAAGTTGTTCCATCACCAAATTGGTTCTTACAATTGGCATATTAGTGCCTAACACAAAAACTATGTTCCACCCTCAAAAGCAACTCATCAAAGGTTTGCACCAAATCCACAAACAGTGTAACCGAATTATGTTATACAACTTATTTCATTTTCCTTTTATGAATTCCCCATACAAAAAAGTGTAATGTTAAGTACTTATCTTTTGTACCAAACACTTTCAATCTTTACCTACTTTACAATCCCTCAACTACTTTTCCTTTCCCTCACAATCTTTCCCTTATAAAACTCTTTCCTTTACTTATACACACACAGGTAATAAAAAATTATAATTGAAGATCCCTTTATAGTTATCAATCAAAATCACAATTACTATTGACTTTATGAAATCAATAAAATAAAGCATATATCATAGTTTGAATTTTATGACACAATTATAACATAAAAAACATAATAAGCATCATTCATACGTACCTCAATTAAAAAAAAAAAAGAAGGAAAAAAAAATGTTGGCCGCACAAATCGTATCTCTTAACAAGAGCAGGGTGCAATATGGGACCAACAGATGGTGTTTTAGGGTTGGCCAAAACTTAAACTTGCGAAGATGCAATTTATTTTTATTTTAAACGTATAATGTAATGTTAATAATTGAGATTCCAACTAGATATTTAATGATTAGGCCAAAAAAATGAAGAAAAAACTAGATATTTAATGAGTTGAATCGTCATTTTCGTTTGTCATATTAACAATAAACGAAATATTACTGTTATTTATTTATTTATTTTTTTGGTTACAAAATTAATGTTATTTGGCTATAATGTTTTGATTACAAATAAAATTGAAGTTTAAATACTCAATTACAAAACTTGAAAGTACACGGACTTGATTAAAAATTGATATGAACTATAGGGACCAACGAATTAATTAAATCATGAATTTAAATACATAAAACAATTTTATTTTTTTTAGAAAGAACATATATTGAAGAAACAATTATAATACTAAAGATGTTGAATATGATTTGAGGAAATGACATCAAAATCTAATGTAACTTAATCAACATTTACGCAAGTTTCTGTTATAACAATGGAGAACCATAGATTTATTGGTAGACGAATCATAAATACAACTCCCAAACTACTGTCAGATATTACAATTTACATTTTACAACACTGAGTATTTAATCCTATTCCCAAACTACCCTCCTCCATTTATTTATTTATTTATTTCTTGATTGAAGAGCCAATATTTGCTGAGAATGAAACACTGAAACACACAGGATCTCAAGGCAGTGCACAATGACAACTATATATAATCCATTGAACGAATATAGGTTTCACTGTCGCTTGATCCCTGAAAATTGAAAAACTAATAAAAATGAAAATGTGGGATAAGAGCTAATCAATCAATTAAATAGTTAAATTAGAGTACAAAAACATTAACTTAAGAGTTTAAATGTGATCAGCTATCAAACTAAAATATTATAGTTCTACGCCATAAGTTTATAGTTTTGAGGCAAATTTAAGGATTAAAAGATAGGTTTACCCGTGAAATCTGATGATAACATGCTAGCAAAATCTTACAATTGACAATTACCAATAATTCTCACTTGTAAATTGGCGCAATCATGCCTTCCCTGCTGAACCAAACAGATGCATCTTCTCTGCAACCACGGCTTTCATCGCTTCCTTTGCATTTTGCATAGCATGGACTAGATCTTTCTGGGGAGTGCTGAGGGAGTCCATGTATGCCTTTCTCACCTCAGTGTTCACATTGAACTTTCTAACACCAAGATCTATGCATTCCTGTCACGATTCAAATAGAACTACTGAGGTTAGCATCATACATTGCAACATTTACTTGGTCTCAATGCACATCACATGTATATAATTATTATCTTTGTGGACAAAATCTTCTATACAAAATTTAAAAGTTTGAAATGTGACAAGTAAAGAAAATTTACCTTGACTAGCTCTTTGGACAAGCCAGAGGCACCATGAAGGACAAGAAAAACTCCTTTCTTCAAGCTCAAACCGCGGAGTTGCTTGAGATAATAAAAGGTTGAAAAGAAAATCTCATTAACCAAATTAAAATACCCATTTGACAAACCATGTAATTAAAATGAAATTAATTTTAGTTTTAGGCACCAAGAGTAGTCCCCCAAACGTACCAGAAGCAGGGAACGCAACTCATTCAAAGTTCAAACACTAAACTTATGCTATGGGAACAGGGTAGAAAGTTTTTGCAGGAAACTTCAACGATGGGTTTTAACTTTTTCTCATATTCTCTTACAATTATAAACACTGTGGAAGTTAAGTACATATGAAAAAGTACCATCACCTTAAGCAAATCAAATCTAAGATTCGGACCACTTGCAGGGTACTTTCCATGTACATTTCCAATACATACTGCCAAAGCATCTATGCCAGTTTCATCAATGAAACTTTTTGCCTGCCATTAAGGAAACTGGATGTTGTAAATTTGACAATATCTCACAAATAAGAAATACTAATTTCCTGCCAGAATAGCAACCTTATTAACATCTGTTAGTCTGGCTTCATATTCTTCAACAGTCAAATCATCTTCTGTCCCTGACAACCTTCCTAGCTCAGCTTCCACCAACACATCTTTTGAGTGAGCCAAGATTGATATAAACTTCGTATATGCCAAGTTTTCATCGAAGGAAAGATGTGAACCATCTACCATTACAGAATTGAAACCCTGGCATTGTTTACAGTCACAAAAAGAACTTCACTTCAGTGCAGAGTGAAGATAATAATTACAAAATTTAACTATCAATTCCTGCTAAATCATCTATTGAGAATAATTTGGCGTCCAAAAGTAAAATAACATGCGAGGAAAAGGATAAATACCAGCTCAAGAGCTTCTACAAGATCTTGCCTTGAAGTTCCATGGTCAAAGTGAACAGTAATGGGAACCTGACATAATTTACATGTAAACTCTGAAATTCAACGATTCACACATTTTAGGCTTGTTTGAACTTCTATAAGGCATTCAATACTCTATTCACTGAGAATAAAGCTTTTGAGCACAGTATTTCAGTGGTGTATTTTTATACAAGACAAAAGAGAATTAAAGTAATAAAATAAGCAAACCTCAAATCCTTTGCAGTTAAAACAATTTCTGTACCAATTGCATTCCCTTTAAGGTAATTAAGACTTGTGTGAGGAAAAATAAGAAGAACACAGATCTGGTCCTGTTAGAAAGTGGAGACTGAACCCAATTTAAATGGGAGATGTGTATGAAAGAAAGAAGAATAACAAAGCTTCAATAATCCAGACAAGGAAGAAATCACAATAACATAAGGATTTTGGCATGCCGGTGCAGGTTTGAGTGTGGAATGTACCAGGGAGTATAAGTAGGAATTTCGTATTGTTGGGCAAGGAAAACATTTTGGGAAATTTCGGGAGAGAGTCTGACCTCTTGAAATCTAGATACCTATGTTTATGTTTTGTCATTGTGTGTTGTATATGCCTTTATAATCTCCACTAAAGAGGGATTGGTTCTGTTTATATATGATAATAATACTTCACAAAGTGTTGTATCAAAATAACAAGGTCAAAGTAAAAATTTGGTCTCAGTTCTCAATTTGATCCTGTATATTTTTTGTTGCACTTTTGTTGCCTTTATAATCTCCATATTATTTAGTCCTCATTAAAGAGGGATGTTCTATGGAAGGCTTAGGAGAAGAAAGGAGTTCGTGTGGTTTATATCCGGGAGATTCAAGACATATATAATGGGGTCACACCTTGTGTGTGAGAACACAAAGTGGAGCCACGATGGATTTTCCTATAACCATAGGACTCCATCAAAGTTTCGCCTTGAGCCCGTACCTCTTTAATGTGTTATTGGATGTCCTTACTGAGCAGCACCGAGGTGTATGCTTTTTGCTGATGACATTGTCTTGGTCGGAGACTTACAAATTTTGTATCAGTAGGAGTAAAACAGAGTTTATGGCATATAAGTTCAGTGGAAGAGAAGGGGATCCTATGGATGTAGTGAAACTTGGGGATCATCAGTTACAAGAAGTCACAAGTTTTAAGTCACAACTTGGGAACGATAATGCAAAGTATAGGGGAAATAGAAGAGGACGTTAACCACAAGATTCAAGCAGGGTGGATGAAATGGAGACATGCTTCAGTAAAAAAGTGTTGCTTAAACTAAAAAGAAAATTCTACCGCACTGCTATAAGACCCACTTTGTTGTATGGTATTGAGTGTTGGGCGATAAAAGGGCAACATGAGCAGAAATTCAACGCGACTGAGATGAGAATGCTTCAATGGATGTGTGGTCATACTATAAAAGACAAGATCAGGAATGAGATCATCAGAGAGAAAGTTGGAGTAGCACCCATCGTACAGAAATTAGTTGAAGCACGTCTTAGGTGGTTCGGGCATGTACAAAGAAGACGTGTGGAGGCCCCTGTACGCAGATTTGACCAAATGGTTGATTATCCTATAACCCGGGGAAGGGGAAGACCAAAGAAAACTATCCATGAAACTATCCAGAAAGATATATCAATCAATAACCTAATGGTTGACATGTGCAAGGATAGAACGCGTTGGCGTCAGTTGATCTATATAGCCGACCCCACCTAATGGGAAAAGGCTTGGTTGTTGTTGTTGTAAAGAGGGATTGATTATGTTTATATATGATAATAATACTTCACAAAGGGTTGTATCAAAATAACAAGGTCAACGTGCAAATTTGGTCCCATATCTTTTGCTCAGATCCCAATTTGATCTTGTATCACTTTTCATTGCACTTTTGACCTCATATTTTTTTTGTCAAGTTGGAGATTTGGTCCCATATCTTAGCAAAACTTTTCACCATTAATTCCACCTGACCCAAAGATATGGGACCAATTCTGCACGTAACCAAAATATATGAACCAAATCTGAAACAAAAAAAATTATGAGACCAAATTGGAAACTGAGCCGAAGATATGGGATAAAAAATGCAACAAAAAAAGATACATGACCAAATTAGGAACTGAGCAAGAGATATGGGATCAAATTTGCACTTCGGCCAAATAACAATATTTTCAAATGTTGTGAATCAGATTTGATTATGTAAATCAATCGAAATTAAAGTGTTGACCCTAAATATTAGCCTAGATGTTAGAGGTTTTAGAATTAATAGTATTTACCGTATTTCCTGAAATAGGCTATGTGCTCTTCTATAAATACCCTATGACATTAATAAATGTATAACAATCAAGAAAGTTTCTCTCACATTCTACTCTCATTCTGTATATTTTACTATATATTTAACATGGTATCAAAGCCATTAGAGCCTCGATGAATTTTCTTCTCATTTTCGGCATTGTTTTGTCGAAGTTACTCTGAGGTGTCAACATTGTTGGGTGTGTGGGATGCTAAACCAATGTCGCAGCGTTCCTCTGTTTCTCATCTCACTATTCTCTTTTTTCGTTTGTTTTTCTTTGGTTTCTTTCCCGTCCTTTCTCTTGAGTTGCTTATGAACTTTCATCCTATTGTGATCATCTAGTAGTCATTTTTTAAGTATTCTTCTTTCACAAATCGGTTTTTTTCTTGATTGTGGTTATGATTTCATTCTAACCTCTTCTCAAACGGTTTTTTGCTCAAGTTTGTTGATGACTCAAGTCTGTGGTTGCGGTTGTGTTCTCATTCAAGCCCCTTCTCACATGATTCACGGCTGTGTTGTCATTCCAGCCCTCTACCAATGTGACTCAACCATAGGCTCTTGACTTCTCTCAACAACATTGGTGATCTTTTTGAGTTATCCATTTTGTTCGAATAGTATTTTGATTTTGCTCTTGTTGCTTCTTTGAGTCCTTCGTGTCTTTAGTATCCTATATGTCATTCATGATTTCTGGTCTCCTTTTGGTATCTCCTTTATGAGGGTCTAAGTGTGTTGTGGAGCTGTGTACTACCTACTTCGTCGAGTTCATTTTGTCTCACCAATTTGGGTGTCTTCAGTCCTTATTTTGGCTGCTTTAAGAGGTTTTGGTTTTTTTTTTGAGATACCAAGTTTGAGTACCCTAGACATTGCAGCTCTCTTGGAAGTTTTGAGATCACTGTTTAAGGTGATAGTTTGAAGACAACAATGATAGAGAATGCGGTGGATGTCTCGTTAGTATCCATTAGAAGTTGCCACTCTTTTTGGACATTTTGAGATCATTATTCATGATGGCTATTTGGATACACTGACAAGGGGAGTCTCAAACAAGTCTGAGGATTTTTTCTTAGTTTACTTTGTTTTGTTTTTGTTGTGAATATTTGTATTAATTAGGATATCAATTAGGAATTGATTGGATAGCAATTAGGGATTGATTGTAGCTGAATATTTATTCTCATTTATCTTGTTTCCTAGAATAGATTGAAAACTCTTGTATAAATACCCTATCATTTTCATGAATAAAACAACACAATTTCTCTCACTTATCATGGTATCAGAGCCTATTGTGATCCTCCACTAGTTTCTCTTTTCTTTCTAGCCATCATTTTCTTTTTCTCTCTTCCCACTACTGTGTTTCATTCCAGTAGGGCATTTTGAGGCTGTGTTTCATTCCAGCCATCATTATTTAGGGTTTTGTACGGCTGTGTTTCATTCCAGCCATCATTATTTAGGGTTTTGTACGGCTGTGTGTCATTCCAGCCTTCACCTTCGTTAGGGTTTTCTACTATCATCACTGCACCACGCTGAAACAGGTCTTTGTCGGGCTTTTCTTGGAACACGCGCCCCACCACCGTGCTCAGAGGCTTCCGATCGTCAAAACCCACCTTCCGCCGTCGCCGTCCGCCGCCGCACGCGCCTCCACGCGCCGCTCGACAGTCCGCCGGAAATTTCACGCGCCGGCGCGTGACGCCGTTTCCGGCACCGGATTCCGCCGTTCTCGACGTCGCCGTGCTCGCCGGCGTCTTCTGGTCTCATTTCTGGAGTTTGTTTGCCAATATCTCATACTTGTGTTGGTCTCCTCTTTCTTAATGGCGTGTTCATCATCTGTGACTACCTCAATTGCCCACATTGGTAATGTAACTGCTTGCCTTACTCATTCTCCTGACATTGGTCCTTGGATTCTTGACTCAGGTGCCTCTGAACATATCTCTGGTAATAAACATTTGTTCACCCATATTTCTAATTCCTCTTCTCTTCCTTCCATTACTATAGCCAATGGTTGTAAAACTATTGCTACAGGAATTGGTCAAGCTCAAATTCTTCCTTCCTTATTTGTTGATTCTGTTCTTTATGTTCCAGAATCTCCCTTCAATCTTATCTCTGTTAGCAAATTAATTCGTTCTCACAATTGTTCTATTACCTTTGCTCATAATTGTGTTTCTATCCAGGATCGTAGTACGGGTCGGATGATTGGCATAGGCCGTGAATCAGAAGGATTGTACCATCTTTCACCTGTTACATCTCCAGTTGCATGCCCATCCAGTAGTTATCCGTCACTTCTTCACAATCGTCTAGGACATCCAAGCGTTTCTAAACTTCGCCAAATGGATGCCTCTCTTTCTACCTTGTCTTCCCTCCCGTGTGAGTCGTGTCAATTGGGTAAACACACACGTTCTTCCTTCTCTGGTAATCTCAATAGTCGATCCACCTCACCCTTTCAACTTGTTCACTCTGATGTTTGGGGTCCTAGTCGTGTGCCTTCTGTTTTTGGTTTTCAGTACTTCGTAACCTTTATTGATGATTACTCTCGTTGTACATGGTTGTATTTGATGAAATCTCGTTCTGAGGTTTTTGATATCTTCCAAAGTTTTTGTGCTGAAATCAAAACTCAGTTTAACACTTCTGTTTCTATCTTGCGTTCTGATAATGCTAAGGAGTATTTGTCTACACCCTTTAAGACCTTTATGACCTCTCAGGGAATTCTACATCAGACATCTTGTCCTTATACCCCACAACAAAATGGGATAGCCGAACGTAAGAATCGTCACCTTATTGAAACAGCTCGCACTTTACTTATTCATAATAATGTCCCTACCAAATTTTGGAGTGACGCAGTTCTCACTGCATGTTACCTGATCAATCGCATGCCTTCATCAACTTTAAATAATCAAATCCCTCATTCCTTGTTGTTTCCTACTGATCCTCTTTATCATCTTCCTCCTCGTGTCTTTGGTTGTGTTTGTTTTGTGCATGATCTAACCCCAGGAAAAGATAAACTCACGGCCAAATCCATCAAGTGTATTTTTCTCGGCTATGCTCGACTCCAAAAGGGCTACCGATGTTATTGTCCAGCAACTCAAAGGTGTTTCACCTCTCCTGATGTGACCTTCTTTGAGTCTACTCCATTCTTCGAGTCACCTGTGTCTTCTAGTCCTCCTGTGACTGAAGTCCTTCCTGTTCTCCCAGAACCTTCACTCCAGGAACCACCTAGTCCTCCTCTTCAGACATATCATCGCCGCCCGCGTCCCGACACCACAGGTCCTCCTTCTGACTCACAACCTTTGTCGGCTCCACTCGTTGCTCCGATCCAACCTCCACCAGAAAGTCCTCCGATTGCCATTCATAAAGGTATTCGTTCCACTCGTAATCCTCATCCTGTTTATAATTTCTTGAGCTATCATCGTTTGTCTACTCCATATTATGCCTTTGTGTCTTCTTTGGACTCTGTTTCTATTCCTAAGACTACAGATGAAGCTCTTGCACATCCTGGGTGGAGGCAAGCCATGCTTGATGAGATGTCTGCTTTACATTCCAATGGTACATGGGACTTGGTTTCTCTTCCTCCTGGAAAGTCTCCGGTTGGTTGTCGGTGGGTCTATGCAGTCAAAGTTGGTCCAGATGGAAAGGTTGAACGACTCAAAGCTCGTTTGGTAGCCAAGGGATACACCCAAATCTTTGGCTTGGACTATGGTGATACTTTCTCTCCAGTTGCCAAAATTGCTTCGGTTCGTGTCTTCTTATCAATTGCGGCTATTCGTCACTGGCCACTTTATCAGCTTGACATTAAGAATGCCTTCCTTCATGGTGAACTAGAAGAAGAAGTCTATATGGAGCAACCACCTGGATTTGTTGCTCAGGGGGAGTATGGGAAAGTATGCCGACTTCGCCGCTCTCTTTACGGTCTCAAACAATCCCCAAGAGCTTGGTTTGGCCGATTCAGTTCTGTAATTCAAGATTTTGGGATGACTCGCAGTGAGGCGGATCACACAGTCTTCTTTCGCCATACTGCAAATGGCAAGTGCATTTACATGGTCGTATATGTGGATGACATTGTTATCACAGGCGATGATGATGAAGGTATTGCCCAACTCAAACAACATCTGTGTAACCACTTCCAAACTAAAGATTTGGGAAAGCTCAAGTATTTTCTGGGAATTGAGGTTGCCCAATCAAGTACTGGTGTGGCCATTTCACAACGGAAGTATGCACTTGACTTGTTAGAAGAGGCTGGCATGATGAATTGCAAACCAATTGAAACTCCAATGGATCCGAATGTTAGACTCTATCCAGGACAGGGGGAGCTGATAAACAATCCTGAAAGATATCGAAGACTTGTGGGAAAACTGAATTATCTCACTATCACTCGTCCAGACATATCGTTTGCTGTGAGTGTAGTCAGTCAGTTTCTACAATCACCATGTGATAGTCATTGGGATGCGGTTGTTCGGATTCTTCGCTACATTAAAGGAGCGCCAGGACAGGGATTATTATATGAGAATAAAGGAAACTCCCAAATTGTTGCCTTTTCAGATGCTGATTGGGCTGGTTCACCAGATGATAGGCGATCCACATCTGGATATTGCGTTTTAATTGGGGGTAACCTAGTCTCTTGGAAAAGTAAGAAACAAAATGTGGTTGCAAGGTCTAGTGCAAAAGCTGAGTATCGGGCTATGGCTTTAGCAACTTGTGAATTAGTATGGTTGAAACAACTTCTTCAAGAGATGAAATTTGGAGACATACACAAAATGGAGCTGGTATGTGATAACCAAGCAGCTATGCACATTGCCTCAAATCCAGTGTTTCATGAAAGGACCAAACACATTGAAATTGATTGTCACTTTATTAGAGAGAAGATTCAGTCCGGATGTCTTGCTACTCGGTTTGTTAATTCAAATGATCAGCTGGCAGATATTCTCACTAAATCTCTCAGAGGTCCTCAAATTAAATATCTATGTGGCAAGCTTCGTGCCTATGACATATATGCTCCAGCTTGAGGGGGAGTGTTGTGAATATTTGTATTAATTAGGATATCAATTAGGAATTGATTGGATAGCAATTAGGGATTGATTGTAGCTGAATATTTATTCTCATTTATCTTGTTTCCTAGAATAGATTGAAAACTCTTGTATAAATACCCTATCATTTTCATGAATAAAACAACACAATTTCTCTCGCTTATCAGTTTTCACATGATTATGAATTTATGATGTTTGGGTCTTTTATGTTTTAGAATACTTTTGGAGCAAGTTGGGCATGATTGAAATCTATGCTCCCAACTTGAGGGGGAGTGTTGTGAATAAGATTTGATTATGTAAATCAATATGAATTAAAGTGTTGACCCTAAATATTAGCCTTGAAGTTAGATTTTAGAATTAATTGTATTTATTGTATTTCGTAGAATAGGCTATGTCCTTGTCTATAAATACCCTATGACATTTAGAAATGTATTACAATCAAGAAAGTTTTTCTCATATTCTACTGTCATTCTATATATTTCACCATATATTTAACATCAAATTCTGCAAAGAACTTTGCTTTACTTTCCCTTTCTGATTTCCATTTACGTCGGGCAATGTAACACCACTTACACTGGCCTGCTCAGCAGCGGTAATGCAACTTGAAATTAAAGGAATTCCTCCTTGCTTTAAGGCCCCAGGATGGATCTGAAAGGTATATAAATAATTCACAGCTAGTTTAGAACGAAACAAGTTGATGCATTGCAAACAACTAAAGAATTTCTAGCATCATCTGAACGAAGACATATTTCAAGTGATGCAGATACACAGAAAACAAAGATAAATAAATATGAAACAGCCCTTAAACAACTGGATGAAACTTAGTTTTTTCACACGGGTTCTCTTACATATCTTTTCTGGTAGAAGAAAAGGGGACACACCAGTAACTATAGTAAACTGACTGCTTCTGACCTGTAATATGGCAGGACTTTGTTCTTCCTCTCCTGCAGAGACAACAGCCTGAACTCCTTCCAAATTATAAACATTAAATGCTCCAACAGCATATCCACCCTTTTCTGCATTCTTTAGGTCCAGGAAAAGAAAATCTCAATATGAAAGGAATATTGGGTTCAAAACCTTGAATAAGATGGTACTCACCACAAGAAGTTCTTTAGTTGATGAAAGTCTGACTGGATGAGCCCATGATTTCACAACTTTTGCCAGTGCTCCACTGTCACCAACATTACCTACAAAAGGCAGATTTTCTTTTAATAATTAAAGAATAAATCTGTTTAAGGGAGAATTTAGGAGGTTTGGGAAAATAAGTAAGGAAAATAAAGAAAAAGCAATGCTCAGTATGTTTTACCAGGGAAAACAATGTATGGAACTCCTGGATGTCTACTTTCAGGCCCTAATTGCCACAAGGGAATGCCAGCAAGTGCTTGCCCAACTATCTTGGCACAACTTGCACCAAGGGCTTTTGTAGCAATATCTGAAGAGGTGATTCCGCCCTAGAAAATGTACCACTATTGGTCAATGTCTATGTGATGAGTAGGGACAAGTTTTTGAAATCTTAGATGCATTTTTAGATAAAATGCCAAATAATGCATGCAGGTGTTAGGACACGAAAGAGAGGAAGCTATGTAATAAACAGTATCTAAATGTCAGTTATCAACTCAACATACTTGAAGACAAATATGATGAAAGGCATTTATCTTGTTTCTATGTCACCACTGATCAACAAGTGCTGAAATCATATAGACTTATATGAAAACAACAATCCTCAAATAGATTACAGGATAATAGGACAAGTAGTGCTACTAAATATTTACGGTATATCCCAAACAGTATGCTCATTCTTCAAATAGATGAAAGGATAATAAGACAAAGGAAATATCACTTTTTCTAAATCAAGATATGGTGCACTAAGTCATTTAAAATTAGAGAACCTTTGCAAGAATATAGCGAGGTTTAGTAGTTATCCGCTTGACTATCTCCACCAAAGCAGAACTCACTTTAAAGTTGATATCCAAACTCTCAGAGGCAGCTGCAAGTTTGAAAAAATTAAGTTTAAAGAGGATAGAAGACTTGATTTTCCCATGTAAAGGCATACACTGCTCTCTAAAAGTAAAGTTTCAAAACTAAGCTATCTATAGATATTATTTTAAATGTCATTATTACTGTTAAAAGAAAGAGACGAAGAAAAGGAAGAAGGTCAAAATGGAAGACTAACTTTTTCCAGTTATGAGATTCCGGCTGGTCATAATAAGAGTGTCTTTATGAGCCTTAAGATATATATCTGCTAAATCTGCTGTTCTGCTGATTTCTTCCTCCCTCTCTTCAGTAGACCTCATGGCAAGTTTTTCAACTGATACCTGTTAGAAAGAAAGCCTTCTTATATACTAACAATTCACAAGTCATAGCAGCAAACCAATAAATAACTAGATGACTCATTTTCTCCATGAGAAGATCTAACACGAATATATTCGCACAAATTTAAGATCTGGATCACCTCAATGTTTTTTATGAATTTCCCACACTGTAGTTTAAGCTCTTCTACCTGTGGATTACAAGCATGGGTAAAAATGAGCAAATGAACATACTGGAATATTCAACTTAATATCCAAAATATGCTTTCATAACCTGCTTTGTTGTTTTAGGAACATATGAACCCACAACTATCAAACCGCCATTCCGCTCTCTGCTAATCCCTAAATCCTTAGGCAGTATTGGAGCCTTAGGTATGATTCCAATGTGAGCAGAAACAAAACTAGCAGCAGTGCGACACAAGAAACGTCTCCCCATCAGTTCTGCCTGTTAATGAAACGAGAAACAAGAATGTTTAGCTATGTAGAAAAA
Organism: Chamaecrista fasciculata; assembly: GCA_003254925.1. Taxonomy (NCBI): domain Eukaryota; kingdom Viridiplantae; phylum Streptophyta; class Magnoliopsida; order Fabales; family Fabaceae; genus Chamaecrista; species Chamaecrista fasciculata. Next base: position 128,870 of record QANZ01045943.1, on the reverse strand, counting down.
TATGTGACAGGCACAATAAATGGGGAGGAATTTTTGCCTTTATCATTCCAAGTGCAAAAACAGCCATGTCTCTTTCACTAGCTGCATTAACTATACATGTGGATCCCTGCTTCATACAACAGACAGATTCATTGGAAGCACAGTGAGTAAGTAATAACAAGTAATTCATTGCAAGTTACCACGAGGAGGTATTCCCAATCCCATTGCTAAAATAATTCATGATTAAACTATATTACATTTACTATAAGGTATGTGTACCTTCTGCAATTTGCATAGAGTCTCACAAACAGCATCTGGTCCCCCTTTCCTCAAAAGTAGAATAGAGATAGACACTACACTACTTGCAGGTACCCTTCCAACTGTTTTCTCCTCCACCCACTATATTTATGGAGTTTCATCAACTATATCAAATGAAAACTAACATAAATCAGCTAAAAAAGGAAAAACAAAAAGATACCTCACGGAGGTTTGAAGATTTGTAGCCAAAGGAAGCATCTTTGGCAAACTCTGTGTCCCCTGAAGGAACAAGCCTGTAGAAGGGAAAAAAATAAGTAAGCAGACCTATAACTTTGTACAATCCGATTTCTAAAAATTGGATAATAAATGGCAAGACATACGTATCAGAATCTGCAACATAGTGTATATCTTCAATAGTATAACGGCCGCCTTGAAGGAAGAAGGGACAAATGATCCATGCATCCATTTCACCCAAAACTGAAACAACAGCATCTGCTTCCTGTGTACCAACAGAAAACAATATCAAGCCCCTCTGCAAATTGAAGCATATGACTAAACTGCATTTGTTATGGGATAAATATCAAGTTAAAAACAGAACTCTTACATCAGGAAAATGACCACGCAAAGTCGAATCACCCCTCAAAACTACTGTGTAATCAGTATTTTGAACTGATTTTGCTGCTGTATCTATATTTTGGCAAATATCTTTTATCAATTCTCTAGCCTGCCAAAGACAAAATGTACATTGAAGAGCTACAAAGAGTTGACATTATAAAGAATCAAATAAATTTAATAAACAAAATTATGTTAATGATATGTTGGGCCTCACTCCCTCTACAAGACTTCTTTAATTGACAGTAACAAAATCTTTTCTAATGTGGAAGATCGGTCTCTACTGCAACCACCGAGAATACAAAGAATTTTATAAGACTATCAACGGAAGCTACTACATAAAGGAAGAGGAAGAAAAACAAAAAATTTAACATGGTTCGATGCCTCAAGACCTAGTGCACGGTCCACTAGGAGAACTTCTCTATTTGTAATTTTTTGTCCAAAAATTACAAAGCTCCTCAATATAAGTTTTGAATGGAAAAATTATAATCCCTCTCTCACAAATGACACGCAACTACCCAAACCCCATTATACCTTTAAGAGTTGGTGTTAGTTGTGGTACTTTAGAAGAGCCATATCCCACCCTATTTATATACTCCTCACACACCCCTCTCCTCCAAGTTACCCAATGTTAATAGAAATTTATCTCAATTGCTTAGGGTTGTGATTAAAAAGAATTTGAAAAATTGGGAGGATTGCTTGCCATTCATTGAATTTTTCATCTACTAATTATTCTCCTTTTGAAGTACTGTATGGTTTTAATCCACTAACTCCTTTAGATTTGTTACCATTACCTATTGATGAGAAAGAAAGTCTCGATGGCAAAAGGAAGGTTGAAATAGTTAAGAACCTTCATGAGCATGTTAAACAACAAATTGGGAAGAAACATGAGCAGTATGCATTCAAGGCCAACAAGCAAGAAGGCGTGTTCTTTCTGAACCTAGAGATTGGGTGTAGGTACATATGAGGAAAGAGACGTTTCTTTCTCAAAGGAAATCAAAATTGGCTCCGAGAAGCGATGGACCATTTCAAGTGCTTGAATAGATCAATGATATTTCCTTCAAGATTGATCTTCCGGGTGAGTATAATGTTAGTGCCACTTTTAATGTTGCTGATTTATCTACTTTTGATGTTGGTGAATATTTAAGGATGAATCTTTTTGAGGAGGGAGGGAATCGTGCAAGACAACAGCCTAGTGACTTATTGCAAATTCCAAGTGGACCAATCATGAGAGCTCGAGCTAAGAAGATCAAGGAGGATTTGATTGGACTGGTGCAAGAGACTTGGGAGAAGCAATTAGCAATTGGGCCAACAAATAATGTTGAAAACCTTATTTTCTTAATGTGAGCTGAAAGTTTCGAGCTCAAATACTTGATTTTAAAGAGCTTGGACCAAATACTACCCATGTAGAAGCTCATTTAGGCGTGCATCACTTTACTTTGGGCTTAAAATGTTGTTTGCATTTTGGGTTTTATTGTTTTGCGAATTTCAATAGTTTTGGGCTAAGTCATTTGAAGTTCATTAGTGTTTTAAGATATTTATATCAGTTTTATTATTTAAATTAGTTGGGCTTCATGTTTAATAGTCCATTAGAGATTTTTTTAGTTTGGGTTGTGTTTTTCATGACCCATTAAGGTTTCTTATCTCTTGTAGTATAAATACCCCATTAACTCTAGTAATTCAGATTTCATATTGTGAGTTTTGGATTATCCAACTTTGTGAGAGTGGATTGTCTCTAGGGTTCTTCACTGAACTAATAGACTTCTCAAGGCTTGATCATCTTTGTGGCATCCTCTAACACTTTGGGTCTTTGTTCGTTCAAATTCAAAGGTTGAAATATGATCATCAAACCTTTGTTTAGCTTTCTTAGGGTTGAATATTTCAATTTGATTTTGTTAGTGTTGTTAGTATTATTATGAAAGTAGTTGAGAGATTACATTAATTAGGTAGTTAGGAGTAGGACTTCATAGTTGTGCATGTATATATATTCTTGTACTTTCAATGAAGAAGATAAGAAATCATTTTCTCAGATATTCTCACGTTCACATGGTATCAGAGCCTCCCGTTCAAATTTGGGTTGTGCCCCTCAATATTTTTGATTGAGTTGTGTCATTCCAACTCAACAATTCCTTGTTCAAATTTCTTTCCAAATCTGCATTTGTGACTCCTCCAAATCAGATCTCTTTTTCGACTCATTCTGAATAAGATTATTCAGATCTCGGCTTTCTCCCGCGTAAGCGTATTCCACTCGCCTAGGTAGGGTTTTCAGACCCAATCATCTCCGGCCATTATCTCCGGACACGCGCCGGACCACTGTGCTCGGAAGCCGCCGACCGTCCAAACCCCAGTGACTCCGCCGTCAAAGCCGCTGCCACGCGCCGCCACGCGCCACCATCCAGAATCCCGTTTTCTGCACTTGCCGGCGCGTGAGGAGTTTTCCGACGACATTTTCCGGCGTTCTCACTGTCGTTCAGGTCGCCGGCGCCTTCTCTGTCCATTCTTAGGGTTCGTATGGCATATCTCTCATCTTTATCATTATCCAAGTCAATCCATGGCTAGGAGTGAAAAGTCAGAGTCTATCATTTTGGTTGGGAATGATTACCAACAAAGTAAAAACTCATCAGTGGCTGCCACCTTTGCCCAAATTGGTAATGTTACTACTTGTTTTGCTCGTTCTCCTAACATTGGACCATGAATTCTTGACTCAGGTGCTTCGGAACATATTTCTGGTAATAAACATTTGTTTACCAATCTTTCTAGTTCCTCTTCCCTTCCCTTAGTTACTTTAGCAAATGGCTGTAAAACGGCAGCTACAGGGATAGGTCAAGCTCAAATTCTCCCTTCCATATTTGTTGACTCTGTCCTTTATGTCCCCGAATCTCCATTCAATCTTATCTCTGTTAGTAAATTAATTCACTCTCACAAGTGTTCTGTTACCTTCACTAATGATTGCGTTTCTATCCAGGATCGGAGTACGGGAAAGTTCATTGGCATAGAACGTGAGTCAGAAGGCTTGTACTATCTTTCACCCTCTACCTCTCCCGTTGCGTGTACATCCAGTTGTTCACCATCTCTCCTCCACAACCGTTTCGGTCATCCAAGCCTTTCAAAACTTCGCAAAATGGATGCCTCTCTTTCCACCTTGTCTTCTCTTCCATGTGAGTCGTGTCAGTTAGGTAAACAAACTCGTACTTCCTTTCCTAGTAGTAATAGTCGAGCAAATTCACCTTTTCAACTTGTTCACTCTGATGTTTGGGGTCCTAGTCGAGTGTCTTCTATTTTTGGCTTTCGGTATTTTGTAACTTTTATTGACGATTATTCTCGTTGTACTTGGTTGTATTTAATGAAAAATCGGTCTGAGGTATTTGACATTTTCCATAATTTCTGTGCTGAAATAAAAACTCAGTTTCATACATCGGTTTCTATCTTACGTTCTGATAATGCTAGAGAGTATTTGTCTACATCCTTTAAGGAATTTCTAAACACTCAAGGCATTTTACATCAAACCTCGTGTCCCTATACCCCACAACAAAATGGGGTAGCCGAGCGTAAGAATCGTCATCTTATTGAAACAGCTCGTACTTTGCTCATTCATCATAATGTCCCTACTACTTTTTGGAGCGATGCTGTTCTTACTGCATGTTATTTGATTAATCGCATGCCATCTTCTGTCCTAAATGATCAGATTCCTCATTCTTTGTTGTTTCCCAATGACCCACTTTATCATCTTCCTCCTCGTGTTTTTGGTTGTGTATGTTTTGTCCATGATTTGACCCCAGGAAAGGATAAACTCGCCGCCAAGTCTATCAAATGTGTCTTTCTTGGATATGCTCGACTTCAAAAAGGCTACCGTTGTTATTGTCCTGCAACTCGACGCTGTTTCACCTCTCCAGATGTGACCTTTTTCGAGTCCTCCCCGTTCTTTGAGTCTCCCATGTCTTCAAGTTCTTCTGTGACTGAAACCCTTCCAGTGCCTTTCCTTACTTTACCGACACAAGACATACCTAGTCCTCCTTTTCAAACATATCATCGTCGTCCTCGTCCTGCGACTGTTGAGACTCCTTCTGACTCACTACCTTTGTCTAACTCACCTGCTGCTCCGGTCCAGTCTCCACCTGCTAGTCCTCCAATTGCTATTCATAAAGGTATTCGTTCTACTCGTAATCCTCACCCTGTTTATAATTTTTTGAGCTATCATCGATTATCTACTCCATATTATGCTTTTGTGTCTTCTTTGGATTCTATTTCCATTCCTAAGACTACCGATGAAGCTCTTGCACATCCGGGTTGGCGAAAAGCCATGCTTGATGAGATGGCTGCTTTGCATTCTAATAATACATGGGATTTGGTTCCACTTCCGCCTGGAAAATTTCCGGTTGGGTGCAGATGGGTCTATGCAGTTAAAGTTGGTCCTGATAGTCAGATTGAAAGACTCAAGGCTCGGTTGGTGGCCAAAGGATATACTCAAATCTTTGGCTTGGACTATGGGGATACATTCTCTCCTGTTGCAAAAATTGCTTCCTTCGTGTCTTCTTATCCATGGCGGCCATTCGTCACTGGCCACTTTATCAGCTTGATATCAAGAATGCCTTCCTTCATGGTGAGTTGGAAGAGGAAGTCTATATGGAGCAACCACCTGGTTTTGTTGCTCAGGGGGAGTATGGGAAAGTATGTCGACTTCGTCGTTCTCTTTATGGACTCAAGCAATCGCCGAGAGCTTGGTTCGGCCGGTTTAGTTCTGTGATTCAAAACTTTGGGATGACTCGTAGTGAAGCTGATCACTCGATTTTCTTTCGCCATACCTCAAAAGGCAAGTGCATTTACCTAGTTGTCTATGTGGATGACATTGTTATCACGGGTAATGATGAGGTAGGTATTACCCAACTCAAGCAACATCTGGCTGCTCACTTCCAAACTAAAGATTTGGGGAAGCTTAAATATTTTCTGGGAATCGAGGTTGCTCAGTCCAGTACTGGTGTGGCTATTTCACAAAGGAAGTATGCCCTTGATTTACTAGAAGAGACAGGCATGATGAATTGCAAACCAGTTGATACTCCGATGGATCCAAATGTCAAGCTTTATCCGGGACAGGGGGAGCTAATTGACAATCCTGAAAGATACCGAAGACTTGTGGGAAAACTTAACTACCTTACTATCACTCAGCCAGATATATCATTTGCTGTGAGTGTAGTCAGCCAGTTCCTACAATCACCTTGTGATAGTCATTGGGATGCATTTGTTCGAATTCTTCGGTACATCAAAGGAGCGCCAGGTCAGGGATTGTTATATGAAGACAGAGGGAACTATCAGATTATTGGCTTCACGGATGCTGATTGGGCTGGTTCACCAGATGATAGGCGTTCCACATCTGGATATTGTGTCTTCATTGGTGGTAACCTAGTCTCTTGGAAAAGCAAGAAACAAAACGTAGTTGCAAGATCTAGTGCTGAAGCTGAGTATCGTGCTATGGCATTAGCAACTTGTGAACTTTTATGGTTAAAACAACTTCTTCAAGAGATGAAATTTGGGGACATCAACCAAATGGAATTGATATGTGATAATCAAGCAGCTATGTACATCGCCTCAAATCCAGTGTTCCATGAGAGGACCAAACATATTGAGATTGATTGTCACTTTATTAGAGAGAAGATTCAATCTGGATGTCTTGTCACTCGATTTGTCAATTCCAATGACCAATTGGCAGATATCTTCACTAAGTCCCTTAGAGGCCCTAGAATTAAATATCTATGTAACAAGCTGGGTGCTTATGATTTGTACGCTCCAGCTTGAGGGGGAGTGTTAGTATTGTTAGTATTATTATGAAAGTAGTTGAGAGATTACATTAATTAGGTAGTTGGGAGTAGGACTTCATAGTTGTGCATGTATATATATTCTTGTACTTTCAATGAAGAAGATAAGAAATCATTTTTTCAGATATTCTCACGTTCACAGATTTTAGGTTCGTGGGATCTTCCTTTTTGGGTTTGCACTAGTAGATATCCCCCATGTTAGAATCTAGAGACAGGGATGGGACCATATTTTCTTCCCCACAAGTATTCATTATATTATATTCTAATACAATGCCTTCATTTCGTTGTTTCATATTCATATAATTCGAGGAAGGGATAGATCAAAGAAAACTATTCGGTAAGATTTATTCATTAGTAACCTAACTATGAAAATGTGCAAAGACAAAACATGTTAGCATCACCTGATCCACATAGCCGACCCCACTTAGTGGGCAAAGGGCTTTGATTGTTGTTGTTTACTACAATGCCTTCAATTACTCAATTGTTTGTGTTTTTGTGGATGTTGGTATGTATGTTTATACTAGTAATTGTAATACATAATACATATGCTAATAAAATTTAATAGATATCCACTTTTAGAATTCATGTAGTATTTAAGATTATAATTTGTTCATTTATTAAAATTAAATTTTAAAAAATTATATGATTTTGAGGAACAAAGCAGGTCCAATATACTTGTCGGGAATGGGCATGGGAAAGTTTATTCTCTACAACATTGAATGGGGAACAAGACCGGGAACCTACTGAACAACAACAGAACTAAATATTGTTTTATGTTAAATCGCTTAATACTGGGATGCTATTGAGTAAGCCTTACTTTATCATACGAAAAATATACCAGATGGTGAATCTTCTTTCATTTAAATAGATAAAAAATCTTTATAGATTTTACCTTCTCTGAACTCAGAGACCTGGAGTTTGTCAAAATGAAAAAGCATTTTGGACCTTTTCTAAACTGCGCAATCAATGACTCAATACTCCTGCAAAGGAACATGGTCAATTGTTAGTTCCAATCTCACAGCAAATGATTAAAGAAGATAAGATCACTACATAATTGTACTAATTACCACAGCTTAGGTTTTACTCTTTCAAGTAATTATTTGTGACGAAATACAAAGAAATGCACTTACCATTCAGTTAATACTTCAATATCATGTACAGTTTGTGTTCCCGTCGGATCATCATCCAGAACAACCAAAATCTTTGAATTACTTTCATTTAGTTTTTGTATATCAAGAAGGGGATCATGTGGCCACTCGGGAGGAAGAGACTGCAAAGCAACTTCTTTTTTAAGTGCCTTAAGTTTTCCTTCAACTTCAACACCTGTCAGTGTCTCATAAACCTAGGAAAAAGATCAGAAAGCCCTTATGAAGTCCAGTGATCAGGGATCAAGTTCACTGAATGAGACAACTAAACATCTCTGCTAATAAAGAATGCAAATACCAATATTTCACAATTAATGGAAAACCGAATACCCAATATACTAATGAAACCCTAAGAACCCACTTAACATGTCTCTAAATACGAAATTTCTTAATATGAACCTCACTAATATCATATTTACTAACCAAATTCCCATTACCTACTGATAAATTTTCATAAACAATTCAAGTTTCATCAAATCCCAGTTAACATAACGTCAAGATGACAATTGAAATTTGAGATATCAATTTAGAAGACTATATAATAGTGTTCCTGTAGTGATTAAAGCATTATAAATTATTGGGACAATTTTTCACTAGTTACAAAATCCATTTGAGTATAATGGATGTATTCTGCCTTAACAGGTAAAAATACAATAGATAGCTATGAAATCAAGATATCAAATGCAGATAGAAAGGGACATAAGATAGATCGGGTCATAAAATCAGATCGATAATCGTAAGATCCTACGCATTTTTTTTAATATTATATAAATAATATAAATAAAATTATTAATATATATAGATATATAAATAAATGTTCATAAATTCATTCTACAACATATATTAAGATCCTTATCCAACATCATAAATTTATAGTCTTGTCATATAATTAACTATCAAGATATCAAGAAGTTCATTGTAAATTAAGTCTTAAGCTAACAAACAAAACAATTTCATGAACCGAAGTATCCAACAAGATAACAACCAACATAAACAGATATGAATAACCAATTGCCAATCTAAACTTCAAAAATTGTAGCATTTTGGACCTCCAAAAAAAAGATGGGTATCTTCAAAAATACACTTTTAGACTTAATTTTTTTTTTTGTTTGAGAAAACGATCTTACTAGCGATTTAACAATCTTACGTATAAGATAGCGATCCAGAACCGATCTTACCCAAAAAGGATCCTATGCATGATCTTACACGAAAATAGCCTACGAGATCTTAAGATCGTATGATCTTACGATCTTACTAGCGATCTTGACAACACTGTTATAGAGGTCCCTTTCAAGTTCGAGTGACGTGACTTGTTCATACCTTTACCACACCAGCGTCATCTAACCGACCCCAACCAGCAGCAGAACCTGCAGCACCAATTACAAGCTGATGCATTCACTAAGTATTATTTAATTATAAACATTGTTAGGAAGAATATGCAGAGGAATACAAAGAAATTTTTCTAAGAAAAAAATAAAGGTTGAGAAAGAAAACGGGAGAAAAGTCCATTCTGTTTCATGAGAGGTCTTTTTTCTTTTTCATCTCCTCAAAACGATTTCGTTCATTTCAACCATAAAGATTTCCTTAAGTTGTGTTTGCTTTGGGTTATTTGTCCATGGAATTTGAAATGTAAGGTACTAAGGTATTTGAATTATTGGAATTTTTTCTTGTTTTTCAAATTTATTTTCTGGATAGCTTGTAGAATTTATAAAATTCTTGATGTAATAGTATAAATGTATATGATATATTACTACATGTATATTCATTTAAGTGCATGTATAGATGTGTGTATATGAATGTATGTATAATATCTCAAATATTATAGGTCAAACTGAAAATTTGGTCCAATATTTTTTGCTCAAATCCCAATTTGGTCCTGTGTCTTTTTATGTTGCACTTTTGCTCCCGTATCTTTGCAAAAATTCGCAATTGGGTTCCATATCTTTAGACCCAGTTGCGGAATTGGTCTCATATCTTTGCAAAAGGATCAACCGCTAGTTGATCCTTTTGCAAAGATATGGGACCACTTCTGCACTTGGCCCAAAGATATGAGAACAATTATGCAACTAGCCCAAAGATATATGACCAAATCTACAACAACAAAAAAATATGGGACGAAATTGGAACTTGACCCAAAGATATAGGACTAAAAGTGCAAGAAAAAAAGATATGAGATATGAGACCAAAAGTGCAACAAAAAAGTTATGGGACCAAATTGAGACCTGAGCAAAAATTATGGGACCAAAAGTACACTTTGACCAAAGAAAAATTACTGGAAAATTTTTATTAGGGTGATGAGATTAAAAAGAAAGAAAGAAAAAGGGGCTTTAAAAGGCAGTACAGTAAACTAAAAGTAATATACAAGCACCTGACAAAAACAGTTGGTGAGCCATGGATGATAAATGAAGTGGAACTTTCAGAGAAGATGATTCTCGTATGACAATACCCTATAGATGAAAAAAAAAATGTGCAAGTACTTCAGAATTATGATTAACTTGTAGTATGCTACTTGCAGTTCCAGCTAAATATAGTGCAAAGATAGATTCATTCTAACCAGGTCCTTCACAAAGATATTAAGTGCTGAATAAGGTGTGTAATCATTGTCTAGCATGTGTGGGACACGGTTTTCAAACATCCTGGAAGGTAACAAACAATTCAAGATTAGAAATATACTTATATATTCCACTCTAATATAACTAAAGGTGAACTAAAGAATTCATGAAACCATATTTCTCATAGGCCAAAGTCCTATTTTGGTTCCTCGTGTTTCTAAAAAGTTCCACCGTTAGTCCTTGTCTCTTTTCCATCCACTTTTTCTGTTAACAAAAGGAAAAAAAAAACTAACTTTCATCTCTCAACAATTTTTGTTGGGACTAACATTGGAACTTTTTGGAAACTTGAGAAACCAAAATGGAACGAAAGAAACTTGAGGGACCAAAACTAAACCTTGAGCAAACATGAGGGACCAAAACGGAACGAAAAAAACTTGAGGGACCAAAACAGAACTTTGAACAAACATTAGGGACCAAAATAAGACTTTGGTCTTTTTGAAAAATTAGAATGGCCTTAATTGAATAAAAGACTGTCAGTGATTATCTATCTAAAATTTTTCCTCATACAAAAAGTCAATAGAAAATAAACTGCAAGCATCTTTCATTTTTGGATCAAAGGAAAGGGGGGAGTGGAGAGAGATATAGCTTTATGGTAGACACTGGCACATACCATGATGTTCCCTCACTGTTTGTAATAAAATCGAACAACGTTCTTGTATTAAGGCCCAATCGGGCTCCAAATGCCATTGCCTCAGCAGCTGATGCTATATGAACTCCAGCAAGCAATTGGTTGACCATCTTTATGCCGCTGAAAACAAAATAAACCAGAATAACATTATCATATATGTTCTTTTGTAATAACTTACGGTTTCACTTTGGAAAATGCTATATGTACATATATGTGTATATATATAAATCTATATAATTTTATGTGAAGTCCTCCAATGAGAGCTCTAGCCTTGGTAGCTCCTCTCAGTAGCACTGCCCAATAATTTTATTTATATGCAACCAAATCGTCTGGTTCCTTAAATCAGAAATTTATCCATCATCTTTTACATGCAAATAGGAAAAAACATTTATCAAGTATCCAGTAAATTTTAAGCCAGAGACATAAAAGTTGAAATTACCTTCCAGAACCACAACCTCCTTTAATTATGTAAAGCTTCTCGCTTAGTGCTGATTACAGAAAACCACTGAATTAGCTATAATTACTTCTGGAATAACAGTAGTGCCAGTCTTAGATTGGACTTATCACCATTCATTTTAATGCTAAGTGCTTATTACCTCCTAAGACTGAACCAGCACTCTCAAGAGCTTCATCTGTTCCCGAAGCCATGATCTGAGACATATAGATGATTTCAATGATTCAATCAACAAAATCTATAGAGCAATTTTCATTAAAGCAAAGAATGTTTTTCACACCGTAAGTGTTCCATCTGAGGCCCTTTTCACACCACCCGAAACAGGAGCATCCACCAACTTCAAATTCTTACCTTCATCTGTGAGATTTTCACGTCAATAGTTACACAATCTAATTAAAACCTTCCTCAGCAGTGATATATCTCAAATGACAACAGGCAAAATAGTTTCTCTAGCATAAGAAAGCTAATTAAAAAAGTAGCAGCAGCCCTCACAGAGTAATATACATAAACATAGGAACAACGCAGCAACTCTCAGCTGTGGAAAAAAATTTAAAAAAAAAAGAAAACAGCAGAAAAAAAGCATAAGATAAACTCTAGCAATTCGTGAAGCTAGAATTATCCCTCACTCTTTACCTCTTTCCCTGTCCAGCCTTGTATTTATACAGCCCAGATCTATTTCTTCTCATATACAACTCGGCATTATTGCGCAAAAAGATTGAGAACAAAAGGAAAAATAGCATGTGGTGGGAGAAAAAGATCATTGAAGTTGAGGTATCAAATAGATTTTATGAAAGTACTAATAATGTTGTCATGTAAGAGAACCGATCTTAGGAGCTTAGGATGTTGCATTGAGCCCTTAACCTTGAAATAAGTGTGGTAAGAAATGTATCACACATGTGAACATAAGTGTTAAATGTACAGTAAGACACTTACAAATTAGTATTGTATATAAATCTCTTTTTACTTAAATAATCTTTTCTTAAATAGAAAGATAAGAAAACAGCATATGCCTATGAAGTATCCTCCTAAACAATCAAAGTGGAAATAACTCACTATGAAAACTAAAAGTTGAGCAAAGGTGAGATCAATTGACAAGCCGGAATTTTACTTCGCACTTGCAGGAATTACAAAATAAAATTCAGTTTTCAAAACAAGATAAGATCTCATTGGAGGAGCAACCTACAATCCAATCGATGCTTTAGTTGGTTCACATAGCCAGGAGAAACAGTTGAAGAAAGAATAACACATGCTCCTGATGGAAGGACTGCAAAATCCAGAAAATAGAGTCAATATAGTTCATAAGATGACAAAATGAGTAACTGAGTTGTTTATATGCACCTGAAACTGCACCATTTTTTCCATACAAAGCATCCTCTGCTTGAGCTTCATTTGTGACCATGATTATGAGTACATCAACATCTGGGGAAAATAATAATAATATCTTAAATAGTTTCTTGATAAATAGGACTTCACCCATTCACCGTGATATTTGCTTGAGAATTTAGATTTTGTGTTCATAAAAGCCTAGCACATTACCTATATAGCCAAATATAGCATTATAATGCCAGATGGGTAACTAAGCACCAAGCTTAAGACAAATATTTTTATTGACTACTGCTCACACAGATAAGCAGCTATGTTGAAAAGCTCAGCTCTAATACCTTAACTGATAGAAATTTAATGTTCCAATGTTCTTAATTTATTTCGAAGTTATCCCAGGTTTAAGAGTATAAGCACCAATTGATATGGCTCGTGTTAAATTTTTCCTCCTTTAAACTGAGGTACCGTTATATGGAGCCATTTCCTCGTGGGCTAGTACCATGTGGGCTAGTACCATGAACAAAATCACAAGCATAGGGTCTTGCACCAAGATTTCATTAAAGAATCAGGTTATATATATAGACATATGAATGTCTTACTCATTTGTTAATATAGTGTATTGGCTGTATTTGTGGGTCTAAGGGTATTCTTATACTTACCTTTACTCACTTCCGCTGGAGAATTTCCAATTAAGCCACCAGCATTTTCAAATCGAGTCAGAGTTGGTCCATATACCTGGAAACAAATATGCAAATATACACAAAAGTAATACATACACACACACAAATAACACAACCAGTATGCAGATCTTTACTTAAATACCCTTTTTTTTTGGGTAAGCTAAACACCCCTATTTTAAACGACACAAACGTTCAGGGCTTTATGCATGTATACTTTTTTATGGAAATACAAAAATGTTAGTTTGAATTTTAACTAGACAAACAAAATAGAAGAAATAAAGAAACAATATTGAAATCTATAAAGGGATAGAAGGGGAGAGCTATGATGGGATCTCTGACTTCATTAGTCAAACTCCTTCCGTATCAATTTATAAGCAAAAATTAGTTAAAAGACAATAAAACCAGTACAAACCTTACCCACTAATCATCAACACACTTGTCAGTTGTTTCAATATAGTTATCACATAATAAACTATTCTAACACAGACTACAAGACACAATCATGCATACAATGATAAACTTACCATACTTTTCTTTTATACATTTTTTTTTGTATAACCACAAGGTGTTCCTCACCTATCTATTTTATGATCTAAGCAATGACTACTACTTCTAGCCGAGAGGTCCCAGAACATCATTTTACATAGTCTGAGGAGGGAACCAGCTTCAGTTAGTACCATACCACCAAAGCCTTATCCCACTAGGTGGGGTCGGCTATATGGAACACCTGACGTTGATCCATACGAGAGACATGACAAATGTTTTACGTTGGTTGTCGTTTGCCTAACACAACCCTCCTCTTTTAACGGGCTTCAGTTAGTAATGCAGTGAAAAGCCTTGGCTCAAAAGAATTGTCCAATTATTTATTGCATGGCCATCACCAGTAATGGCTAATAAACTTCATCTGTCTTGTTTTTAATTTTAATAGTAACCAACTTCAGATCACATCAGACAACATCATGACTGAAGGATGATCGACATCATGATGCCACTCCACTTATTTTGCCCAATAATTAAAATATATATATTTATATGATTTAGCCATGCTATGTTCACTCAGGTCAATATGAATGTATATAAACAAGTCAACAGCAAATCAATCTAAAGGCAGAAGTTTCTGAGTGCATCTTAATGATTCTAGTTCTATCAGATCTTTATTATTCTTATTATTATTATTATTTTGAAAGTTCTACTTCTACCTTCCTTGATTTTCCAGTGTCCAAGGCAAAACAGCAGATTAGCATGTCTTCTCTTTTTTCTTTTCTTTTCTTTACTGTTTTTTCTTTTAAACAAAACATTAGCTAATTGATACCAGTATCAAATCAATTATGAAAATAGTTTTCCACCATTCGAGAGAGGACAGTAACTATCATTATCCAGCTTCCATGAAAAGATGCTAGTTGTTTAATGCAATTTAGGTTAAGAATTCAGAGTAAGAAATTACATCATAACCAACAACGCAGAAGTTTGCGCTCAGCAAATGAGTTGCCATGCCAAATCCCATTGCTCCAAGTCCAATAAAACCAATCCGTCTCCCACTCTTTGAGCTAGCAATAAATTGAGTTGCCAGTTGTTGAGGGCTATATACATCTGCATTTGCAGCATCTGTAATATTCACCCCATAAACTTTTTCCCAAATCTATCAAGAAATGAAGAAAGAAAAAGATGACGTTAAGAGAGTCATGATGCAAGTATCTCAAACAAATACAAATAAGATACAGCAAAAATTTCTGACTAATCAAAATCAAACCTTAACTAGAGGCTGTGCTAAATGGCCTTCATCTCCACAAACATGAGAAACCCCTGAAAATGTAAATTTGCTAAAGTGTGTGAGCAGAGCAGCAATAGCTTTCATAAAATGGACAATTACAAAGTAAAAAAGTGTTGCTTAATCTATTGAAGTTGTTTACCAAGGATTAGTTGTTGATAAGTAGCAGCCAAAAGTGGAAGTGGAAAAGTAATTGACTTGGCCATATCCAAGATGGTTTCCTTGAAGACAGCCAATTCATCAGTCATTAAGACATGTTTGGAAAAGAAGAACTAGAACAACAATAATGTTAAGCAGTACATAGATTGTCAGACCTAAACCTAGAGCATAGCCATACAATATTGGCACCCTTCTATGACCAAAAAGGAAAACATAACTTATTGGATAACAGAACTCTTTCCAATCTGATGAGATGTCCTAAATGGAGTCAAAATTCCACTAAATTTACAGAGTAGTATTCAGTTGCTATCTTCTTAAAGAGTCTAATCATTTATAGAAACACATGAAAGAAAAATTAGATCTAATCATTTGTCCTTACTCCACACAGTTTTAAGATATAATCATTAAATTTCAAATGTAGTTTCTTTGAGACAGTTTAAATTCTTGACAATCCAAGATTGACAAGGAATATTTTCAAGGGAACATATAAAAACTAGATTGAACATGAACTCCCTAAGATTGAAAGGATGTCATGGAGAAAAGAATTTTAATAAAGCCAATAAAAAGGATAATTTTGCTTTAAAACTTTAACCCTTACAAGCTAGGTAACAAAGACTGGAAGTCCACAACTAAAGTTCCTACAACAAAAATGTATACAATATTTATGTTTCAATAAAATCATAGCTAACAACGGTATTATATTTATATTTCAACATCACTATTAAACACACCAGAAATATGAGCGCGTATACAAGTATTTCATAACTTCTCATGTCAACAGATCTTACCAATTTCTTAATTAAAGTTTTCAGATCATGATGCTTGACTTCTCCCTTTAACAGTGGGGGAACATTATTCTTGAATACCCTACAGGATAAATAAAATTATTCCCATGGCCCCGAAAAGGAAAGAGAGAGAGCTTAATTCAATTAGCAAAAATGTAAATGAACCGTAAATATCACATTTAGATTTCATTACACAGTAGTGCAAAAGAAAGTTAAGGGTTTACAGATTAAAGTAAAAAGGAGGACAAGAAATCCCTAGGTAAGACTTCATCTGTTATTCTGATGTAATTTGATGAATGAATAGTAATTTAATTTTATATATTCCTTAAGAAAATATTATTTTATGACTTGTGAAATCAATTGCACGTAGACTGTAACTTCTGTCGTAGTAAATTGATAGAACCCCTTGCAATTAATATTAACACAACCAAAATGGTGCCTGGAGATGGCCAAGGCACAATTACAAGGGTGCAAACATAAAATAAGAACAAGACAAATTCCTTGACATCCGAGAGGCCAGGGCTCTCCCCCAAAAGCTCCACTAATTCCCTGTTGTACTACTATCACTTCCCTACACTAATATCCCTCTCTCCAAACCATTCACACAACCCAACCGTACCAAAAGGTTATGCCTAGTCAGCAGCCCCCACTTGCCTTTTTCTGTTCCCACTCTATCCCCCTGCTCATTGGGTTCATTTAACACAATTCTAGGCCCAAGTGTTGAAAACTGAGGAGCTATCTTAAATATAGATTTCCCCCATAGAGATGTTGATAAAAGGGAATGACGCATCAGTCGTCCTTTTTTTTCTACAACAAAGTTCACTAAGGATCTTTTCTGGAGAACACGTTTTATAGAAATAAAGAGAGATTCATCCTAGAGTAAACATAACAAACACTCACCATGAATTTCCAGCAGCATTGGAAATGATATCATAGATTATCCATGGATGAATTCCAGCTTTGGCACCTAGAAAGATAGCCTCCACCGAAGCATTTAAATGAATGCCCTCAAGCAGCTCTGCAACTAATTTAACTTTACTGAAATGGAAAAGCACAACAAAATTCTATCAATTTCAAACCATACAACATCTGAAAACAACTACTTTTTTAACTTTGATAGGTTATTTGAAGACATTAGCTGGTAAATAAGTTATCTAGGATGAAGTTTACCATTTCTTGGAAAAATTTTCAAGGCTATGTCAAATAGAATGGAGCATTTAAAGAATTCAATTATTTCGAAAATGCAAGTTTAGCAACAGCAAGAAGGAACCAAACCTGCCACCACCAACTTCACCCTCAAAAGTGAAAAGCTTTTCACACATTGCTGACAGCAAAAAATAACAAGTAAATAAAAATATATATATCAAGAATGACATCTTATTCTTACATATAAAATAAACGTAAAATATGACAGAACTTACAGTTATGGAATGTACATAATTAGGGTAATTACGGATTGTATATAATTTGGTAATTAATTGTAATTAATTTGATTTCTAGTCATTTTGTATAAGTAGGACCTCTAAATTCAGTAATAATCATCAAATATTTTCATAATTCTTTTTTGATTACATGGTATCAGAGAAAGTGTGTGTCTTGATTTCGTGCATTGCTTGGTTGGTCCACTGTCAATAATGGACGTTTGCGTCACTGCCAGACAGGAACGAGGTAGAGGGTATCGATTGGCGATTCCTCGGAGTTTGGTAGTTGTTGGTGTAGAGAGTGAGTCTCACGCACCCGTGTTTGTGTTCATTGTCTGCATAGCGCGTGAAAGCCACATGCCAGTCTCTCCCGACGAACTTCACCGTTTTGCCGTTGTTCTTCTTTTCGGAGGTGGTGGTTGGCCGTTTCTGGAGTGGGTCAGAGGTGATATGGTTTTTGGTGCTCTCGTTGATTTTTTGGTTTGAAAATTTTGGTGTTTGGTGCTTTATTTTCTGTGGGCTCAACGTGATGGCGGAAGAAAAATATGTTTTGGTCGGTGACATGGTTCCCATGAGTTCAAGAATCACAGATCAAAGCTCACAGCTTCGAATTGTTTCAAGTGGGCTAAGACCATTTGCCTTTATTTGAGGAGCATTGAGAAAGATGATCATCTTATTCAAAATCCTCCTACTGATGGCACGAGGCAAGTTTGGCTACAGGATGATTCAAAACTATTTTTACAAATTCGAATTCCATTAGTTTTAAGGTTATTGGTTACACCAGTCACTATGAGTTTGTTAAGGACTTGATGGAATATTTAGAGTTTGTTAAGGCCTTGATGGAATACTATATGGAAACAATCAAACATTGAGCAGCTTTGGAGCAAATTCTTTGTTATTTGAAAGGAGCTCCAGTACTTGGTCTACTATATGGAAACAACAAGCATACAAATATAGAATGTTTTTCTAATACAGATTATGCAGGGTCTAAAGCAAATAGGAGATCTACCACAGGGTATTGTGTCTTTGTAGGAGTGAATGTTATTTCTTGGAAAAGCAAGAAACAAAATGTTGTCTCTCATTCCAATGCTGAATCTGAATACAAGGCTATGGCACAAACTGTTAGTGAAGTCGTGTGGATATATCAACTAGTACGAGAAATGGGTTTGAAGGTTTCTTTGCCTGCTAAGTTATGGTATGATAACAAAGTTGCCATTAACATTACTTCAAACCTTGTCTTTCATGAACGAGCTAAACATATTGAAATCGACTGTCACTTTGTTCGTGAGAAGATTGAAGATAAGTTCATAACTATAGCATATGTGAAGACAAGAGAGCAATTAGGAGACATCTTCTCAAAAGCCTTGAATGGTGCTAGGGTTGAACATATATAAAACAAGTTGGCCATGATTAAAATCTATGCTCCAACTTTAGGGGGAGTATCATGGAATATACATAATTAGGGTAATTACGGATTGTATATAATTAGGTAATCAATTGTAATCAATTTGTCTAATTCCTAGAGATTATATTATAGCTAATATGAAGGGATTATCATCCCTAATATAGAGCCATCTTCTTGTATAAATAGGACCTCTGAATTCAGTAATAATCATCAAATACTTTCAGAATTCTTTCTCTGATTGCACTTACCAGAAAGAATAGGTCGTGCTCTTGCGATGGCATCTGACCTTCCAGATGAGGTAATCTATGTATCCCAAGCATAAGTAGTCAATGCAAGGTATACTAGCTAATAAAGCATCATCAAGAAGCTATAATTGCATTGTATTATGAAATGATCTTACCGTTAGTTTTCCATTTAGAGCTTCTGACCTCCCTTGAGAGACATATGAATCAACCACATAAGCTATCCCATGAATTTCTACAGCACAAACAACAACAACAATCAAAATCTTTTCCCACTATGTAGGATCAGCTATATGGATAAACTGACGCCAACATGTTCTATTTTTGAATTTCTATAGCACAAACAAACATGATTTTTGGAAGCTACATTCTATCAGTGAACTCCTTAATAAGAAAAAGTTTCACCACAATTATCCATTTTTTTATGTTTTTGCGATGAATTAATCCATTATGCTAAAACTAGTAAAATAGAGCATAATGAACATTTTAGGACAGAAAGCTCCAATACAAAAATTTTCCCACAGGTAAATATAAACCTGATGGAACATTTAAAAGAGAATCCAGAATCCAGAATCTTATAATGAAACCAAAAAAACCGGGTATCAGTTACCTGCGAGATCCTTTTCTACGTTATGAATAAATGATGGGGATATGATTGAATTGAGAATCACAACTGTATCCTTATTTAGACCTGTATCAAGAATATGAATTTTCTGTATGTGAATGGAGATACTAGAAAAAATATATAAAGTATAAGATCAAACAGCTCCACTCAGACCTCTCAGAGCACCCTCATTTCCAAAAATTACATCACTAGCTTGAACTGGATGAGATATTTGGACAACTAAAGCAGAAACATCTGCAGGAGAATTATAGAAATATATGGTTATAGAGTCATATGATAACAGAGGAATTTATTGAATTATGAATGTAATGCATGAATTAGATTACACTGATAAAAAAGTCACAAGAATAAACTTATTTTGTCGAAAAAAAACAACTATTTGATAAATAATACATATAGAGTATTCATTTCCAAGATAATAACGGATTGATAACTCATTTAAACAATGAAATCATCATCTCTGACTAATTGAAAATATGGTGAAAAACAAATTTTTTTTCTACAAAGTATTCACCTGAGCAAACTGAGCAAATTTATAAGTTGATAACTTGGAGAGTTGACATCAATCACAAACGTAAGATATTCTTTGTAAAGCTTGAGTGAGCTTTAAGAGCCAACCAAATTTGAGGGCCAACTAGTGTATAAGGGTAGATGTAAGTCAAGAAATTTAACTGGTAAAAAAAGGAGGAGTTTCTTGTCTGAATGGTTACTGGGAATTCCTTTACAGGTCCATGCCTATAGACTACAGTTTCTGGTGTTCACTAAGATCATGAATAAAGCATATTTTTTTATTGATCAGAAAAATAGCAGCATTATATTGATTAAAATAAAGTGAATTGTTCATTAAATAAGCTGTATATTAAATGCATCCAGCTCCAAAGACGCCTTGATAATCATTGGCACCAAGATGATGGCCTATGAAGCATGAAAATGGTTGTATACTAAGAACATATATACAGAACTGCACAGTGAATTTTAATTGGAAGATTCACAATATTAATCTCTCTTATCAAAAATAAATGAAAGTTGTATCTCAAAAAGTGATATACACAACGAAATTGATTAGTGCAACTAACCATAAGAAAGGCTATCAAACTATGTAATAATTAATTGTTTATGAGATAATCAACCATATAGCTGTTATGGCATTTTACCTTTCGCTGCTTCCAAAGGGCTGGAACACCTAATTCCTCCAAGATTCAAAAGACCAATTATTCCCTCACTTACCTAATAAATTAATTTATTTTAATAACTTATTAGTAAACACAATTTAACAGTTTAATATAAACATATAATTGGGAAAAACGTATGGGGGAATATAATTATCAAGGAAGATAAAAAATTCATGATTATAGCGACCATAAAACCTTGGTGCCATTAATAATTTAGATCAAAGTGTAACTTTGGTCTCGTATCTTTTATTGAGTTTTCAATTTGGTCTTGTATCTTTTTTTATTGCACTTTTGGTCCCACATCTTTGCAAAAGGTCCCAGTTTGGTCCCATATCTTTTAGTCAAATTGGAAACTGACCCAAAAGATATGAAACAATTCTGCAAAGATATGAACCAATTCTGCAATTGGCCGAAAGATATGAAACAAAAAAAGATGAGACCAAATTGGAAACTGACCCAAAGATATGGGTCCAAAAGTGCAACAAAAAAATATATGGGACCAAATTGGGAACTGAGCAATAGATATGGACCAAATTTGCACTTTGATCAATAATTTATTAGTGTTCCCTTCATAAGCACAAGCTTGATAGCACTTAGCAAGATAGAGAGACTATCTGCTGTGGATCGAGACAAGTTATTGATCAAGGTGTGTTCTAGGACCATGCACACAAATTTTGGCAAAAATAAGATAACATTCATGAACAAGAAGGGACTTGCACAAGAAATGCTGCCAACAAATATGTTTCAACAATGCCATTTTTACAGGTGTGAATATGCTTCAACGGAAAATGTCACATCATTCAATAATAGTGGTCATTTCAGATGCCAACTCCTTTTTTTTTCTATTATAAGTGGATAATGTTTAATATATATGAAAATGAGATATATTTGTACAGTAAGTAGTTGCATGTTGAGTGGTGACTAGTGAGAACTGTTGAGTAGAGTACAGATCAGACTAATCAATTTGTTAAAAAAAAAAAAAAAAGATCAGACTAATCAGTGGCTAGCATTTAATTATTAAACGTCTCAATATTAGCCAATTGCGATCATAGAAGTGTTTTTTTTTTCAAATTTGGAGAACCAAATAAGGAATATAATGCCCTCCCGTAGCACAAAGATCATCATCTAGCATGGAGAATAAGATTTTCTATTCAAAATAAATAACTTAATAATAATAATTCATAGATATAGAGTTTACTAATTTCATTTTCTAATCCAGGTATTTTAAAAAAAGAAAAAATACTTAAAACAAGTAAGTAGCCGAAAATAGCACATTATCCTCTTTTCTTTTTATTTAAAATATAGGGTAAATTACACTTTGTTACCATGTAGTTTGGTCATATTTCACTTTGGTACCCTGTGGTTTAAAAAATGACACTTTGGTACTCTGTGGTATTCTCCATTAACACTTTGGTACCTTTGGAGCTATTTTATAATTTTAACCATAAAAAATTTTGCAAAAATAACATATTGGCTCCAAAATTTTTTTAAAGTTGTCATTTTAGTCCCTAGATAATATGTATCTAGGGACCTATTTGTAATTTGTTGAAAATTTTTTAAGGTCAATATGTAATTTTTTCAAAATTCATCATGGTTAAAATTATAAAATAAGTCCAAACGATACCTAATACTAAAGGTTACTAAAATGTCATTTTTTAAACCACAAAGTATCAAAGTAAAATATGACCAAACCACAGTGTATCAAAATGTAATTTATCCTAAAATATATAAGAAAATAATAATGAAAAAATCTGATATTCAAAACATATTATTTTAAAATAATGGCCAAAAATAAACATATTATTTAAAATATATTAAAAAATTGTCATGTATATATATTTCGTGAAGACATTAAAAAAATATTTTTTAAAAAAAATACTTCTTTTACTAATATTAACTTCCCAAACACCCTCGAAAAAAAAAGAGTAAGCCACTATTTTTTCTTTTTCTTTTTTTCTTTGCGTGAAGTAAGCCACTACTGAGTATTGACTATCCAATTCTTGTTGCCGAAATTAGGGAAGGACACCGAAAAGAAAAGTACTAGTTTCTGTAATTCATTAGGTATGGAAGTTTTGAAGATGAAGATGAAGATGAAGAAGTATATTCTGATTCAGAAGGAAAATTATGAGAGAGACGAAGAATTAGAGAGAAATTAAAGAAACCTCGAAAGCTTTGACGCCGTAGCCATGGCGAACCAGCGACGATGCCATCTGCAAGCCTAATTCATCCAATCCGACGAATCCGACGAGTTTCTGAGACGCCATTGCGTTGATCTCCAAGATTCGATTTCCGATGCCTTTGGTATGCAAATCTGAGAGTGTGTTGGAGAAAGAGTGAATCTATATATATATAAAGAGGGAGAGACGAAAAGGAGAAAAATGCGTAATGAAAGAGATGGGAAAGGGATATAATAAAATCAAAGATTATGTGATAAAAGTTAATTGAAAGAAAGAGCAGAGAAGCAACCGTGGATCCGTGCATTTAACTAGTACTATATCCGACTCGGTTCTGTATCATCCTTATTTGATGGTGCTGACTCAGCTTTCCTTGCATCCACGTCTCAACAACAAACATATCATATGTTTTTGTATTATAAGAAAAAAAAAACATATCATGTGTTTTCTTTTCGAGGAGGGGTTGGAAAAACCACGTGTTTAATTTCATCAACTGAGGGTGTTTCCCCGCCAGGTTGGATGTGGGGTAAACCCTTCAAATAGGTAAAAAGCTTTTAAGAAATTAAAATGTTTTAAAAAATTAAATAAGATTGACCAAATTGAGAAAAAGTAAATATGTGATGGACCAAAATGTGATTTTAGTAAGGAAAAAAAAAGTGAAGTAGAAAAAAATGAAATGGGAGGAGGTTTTTAAAAAATAAAAAATGTAAAAGAAATAAAATAAAAGGGATCAAATTAAAAAACAATAAATATGTGAGGGAACAAAATGTAATTGTTGCAAAAAAACAAAAAATAAGTGGAGTAGGAAAAAAATGAAATAAGAGGAGGTTTTTAAAAAATTAAAAATGTAAAAGAAATAAAATAAGAGGGACCAAATTGGAAAAATAATAAACATGTAAGTGATGGAGATTGTGCCCTAGGGCCAATCATCTCATAAATATGTTTGGAACATATTAATTAATTTATGGAGATAAATTAATGGTTATCATATTATTAGCATGTTTACTATGATAACAGTCCTTGATTAATTATGAGATAGTTAATCTAAATTGTCCCTGGTCGCTCATTCAAGTGGGAACTTGAAATGAACTCAGACCAGCCTGACCTCGGTGCATGGAGATGCATGCACTAGATGCTGGGACGAGAATCATGGTGCAATTATGTAAGGAGTTACAAATTGCTGGACCGACCCGGAGAGTTCTGCATGGGTTTCA
>QANZ01045943.1:81045-103728 GCA_003254925.1 Chamaecrista fasciculata | reverse complement strand
AATTTGAAATTCAAAAGATTTGATCTAGATTTCAAATGATTGAATTAAAAATATTAAGGTAATATTTTAATTCAATATTATAGGGAATTCGAATTCTAAGTTTAAATTGGATTAATATTTTAATTCAATAAATTAGAATTCAAGATTCAAAAAGATTGAGTTAAAGATATTAAGGTAATTCTTTAAATCAATATTGTTGGAAAATAACAAATTAGTTATAACTTCCTAAGAGTTAGGTTAGTTATTTTAATTTATTAAATTCCAACAAAATATTAAGGGGAGAGGCGCATGGCTTGGGAAGATCTTGGAAGATTTGATCTTCCAATTTGATTCACCAAGATTGCAATTTGAATCCAAATTTAAATATTATGGTAATATTTTAAATTGGAATTCAAGTCATAAAATTGTGATATGGAGATCTCATGATTTTATGATTTGATAATTATATATTTTAGGGATTCCCTAATTATAATTATCAAAGTCCCTAAACCCTATAAAAGGAAGCCATAAGTCGACTAAGAAAAAAAGGAGAGAGACTCATGCACACTTAGAAAATCGACTTTAGCCTAGTTCTTCTTAAGAGAGAAAAATTCGATTTTTGCTCTAGGTGAGGAGAAAGAAAACGCAACCTAGTTTCCTAGAGAGAGAAAGTGGCGCATAACTCTAAAGGAGTTTAGAGGTTGTGTGACAAGGTTGTGTGGGATCAAGAATTGGATTCTTGATCAAGGCGCCATATTGTTCTTGGAGAATTCAAGAAGAGTTCTTGAATTAAAGAACACCGTAGATAAAGGTCCCGGATTCACTTGGGGAAGTGAAGGAGGCTAGCACCTAGGCATCTTCAAAACTGTTCGTGTGGATCACCGGCGGAGGAAGGACGCATCACGTGGACTTCTAGGATACGCCCCGTACAACCAAACCGATTGAAACTTGTGAGGTATACCACTATCTAAAAGTTTTAAATTCAGCTAGCGGATCCGTTCGGGAATTCTAGGCCCTTTGCGCGTTTATGTTTAAAAGTTTTATTTTATGTTTTGCTTCCGCTGCGTTTAGGCGCCCCTGAATTCCCCAACAGTGGTATCAGAGCCATGCTAGTCCTTGGATTTAAAACTGTTTATGTGTACATGTGATGTATGATATGTGTGTTTACCGCTTTCAATCACTGTTTTTGGTTTTACAAAAATCCACCGATCAATTTTGCTTAAAAGTCGATTTAACAATCTAAGGTGCAAATATATGTATGTGATACATAAAGAAATCAATGAGATTGATTTGGATAAGTTTCTTGAATTTTAAGGCCAAAATCGAAAATCCTGTATATAATTATAATTAAAAGTGTTTTAATTATAATATTATAAAGGTGGCTGAAATTTATCAAAATTGTTAATTTTATAAATTTTGGGGATCAATGATTTAAATTCTTGAATGAGATTCTTGAATTTTATAATTATTGATAATAGGCCTGAATTTCAAGAAAGGCATGTTAAAATTGCACAGACCCTAAATTGAACAC
The DNA here is from genome assembly GCA_003254925.1 of Chamaecrista fasciculata. Taxonomy (NCBI): domain Eukaryota; kingdom Viridiplantae; phylum Streptophyta; class Magnoliopsida; order Fabales; family Fabaceae; genus Chamaecrista; species Chamaecrista fasciculata. The sequence goes on along the minus strand of QANZ01045943.1, from coordinate 102,218 downwards.
AATCTTAAAAGGAGTTTTAATATATGTGTTGGTTACCGTGTTTGACATAATTGTATGAATTGTTCATATTTGAATTGTGTGGTGTTGGATATGGCTCTAGGAGGTTTATTTCGGTAAATACGGCCTGCGTGTCGTCTCCCTCTACTCTTGTGTAATTTTACTTTAAGTTTATACCTCAATGTAACTGGGGTTTATTCACGTGTAATTTTATTTTTCTTTTAGAAAAGTTCTCTCATTGGCTTGGGAGAATTCTAGGGTAGATGGGTCATATCCAAACACGGTGTATGTTATGCATTTAGTTTGTATGCGATGCGCTAGATGTATGCCTAGGGTGCGAAATTTTAACATGCTTCATTAAATATTACGCTATAGCCACGTATACGATACGAGCGTGGGATTTTGTATATGATACAAAATCCAGGCACATGTTTATATGTATGAGATACATGGGGTAATAAACATGTGGCATGACTCGTTTAATTTTAAAAGGAGTTTTAGAATTAAACAATAAAATCGGAACCTCTTATTAAACAAAATCAAACTCTTTTAGAAAATTTTAAGTCTTAACGCCGTCGCTAAAACACCCTGTCAAAATCTTGATCATCGTAGAGTGGTGATCGCCCTCAGCGACACGTATCTGCCTTGTCCTTGAGGAGACACGAGTGAATGGGATTTTCAAACACGACGCCTGTTGAAATCCTGGTTCTTTAAATGCGGTGATCGCCCTCAGCGACACGTATTTAGTTGGGCCTAGATGATATGGGATTGGGCCTCGGCCTTGTTGTTTTGAACCTAGCCATTCACATGTTTTACCCTATGACTTAATGGGGTTATCAAAACGGTTTTGGACCTCAAGGCGTTAGATGGGATAAACATGCCATAATAAGTATCATACGATGATACAGTCCCATAAGGATCTAAGAGTCACATAGATATGTGATTGGTAAGGAGTTACCTACCTTAATAACCAGAGAATGCATGATCGCCCTCAGCGACGGTAAACTTTGGTGAAATATGGATCTTAGCCACTAATAATAAATTTTACTGGGTTTTATAAAATGGTGGAGGTATTTTATTCTGCTAATTAAATTTTCATACTTTAAATTGTAGAATCATAATGACAATTGATAGTTCAACATTTTCACTGCGACCTATCCTTGAGAAGGATAAGCTGACCAGAACAAACTTCCTCGATTGGTTTCGTAATCTGAGAATTGTTCTCACCCATGAGAGGAGACTTTATGTTCTGGATAAACCTATTCCTAAAGAGCCTGCCAAGGGCGCTCCAGGAGCTGAGTGGAGGGCTTATGAGAAGCACTTTGACGACTCGCTGGAGGTCTCTTGCCTGATGGTGGACACAATGATTCCCGAGCTGCATGAGGGCTTGGACACATTGATGTCATACGAGATGATAACACGTCTCAATGAAATGTTCCGTTACCAGATCGGGCAAGATAGATATGAGACCACTAAGGCACTCATGTCTTGCAAGATGGCTGAAGGTGCATCTGTTGGTTACCATGTCATGAAGATGAGAGGGTACATAGATCACCTTGATAGGCTGGGATTTCCTATTCCTCCAGAGTTTGCGACAGGTGTGATCCTGTGCTCACTGCCCAAAAGCTATGACCCCTTTATCACAAGCTTTTACAAGAGAGGAACAGAGAAATCAGTTTCTGAGCTTCATGGGATACTCAAGTCAGTTGAGGTATCCATGAATTAGAAGAAGGAAAGGAAAACAAAGGGCGAAGGAAAGAGGAAGGGAACCGACCTGGATGGTGAGACCAAGCCAGAGGACGGCCCTCACCAAGAACCTGCCAAGAAGGCAAAGCCCTCAGAGGAAGTATTCTGCTCTTTCTGTCAAGTGTCAGGACACGCAATGAGAAAATGCAAATACTACTGGGAAGATCAAAAGAAGAAGAAGTGCGTTGAGCCCTCTACTTCAGGTATCTTTGTTATAAGTGTTCTTTTTCTACTTAAACCACTTGAGTATTGGATACGACATGTGGTTCTCACATTTGATGTGCAGGGTCTTCAGAGACGGTAGAAAATCAGAACGGAAGCAAGATGGACCTAGAAGTGGACAGTAGAGCAAAGGTTGCTGCTGTTGCTGCTATAGGATCATGCGAGCTTGGATTGCCCCTTTCGGGCTAAGTTTATTGTTATGTACATTCTTTAAAGTTCAAACATTGTTACTCCTCCTTATAGGGATAAGGAAGATTTTATATGTGTAAACATTAAAGAATGACGTTCTATTTTAATAAAATAATGTTTATTTGCTTATATGATTTGCAAAGGTAATCATTATGTCTTAAATTAGAACAATAACAATATTTATAACATCGATACGAAAGGATTAAAGATTGTCGAATATAATCCTATAAATACTTTTGGCAATTGTCGTTTAGGCCATACAAACGAGAAACGCCTGGAGAAGATTCATGGAGATGAACTTCTAAAGCTCAATTGATTTTGAATCATATGATGCTTGCGAAGCCTTGTTTAAAATGGAAAGATGACAAGAGGCGTTCTACTTGCTGACCACAGTAATAGAATGTCTGACTTAGTGGGGATCATACATAGTTGATGTATGTGGACCCATAAGTACCCAAGCTAAAGGTAGTAACTCTTACTAACTGCTTCAAAAGGCTAGATCTACGGCTACCTTTTGAAACACAAGTCAGGGTCTGTTGAAATAGAGATTTCAAAACGAAATAGAGAACTGACTTGACAAAGAAAATCAAGGTCCTTCGATTTGATCAAGGGGACAAGGATTTGTGTGAAGACTTTACTGATCATCTTAGAAGCTGTGAGATAGTCTCACAACTTGCTCTTCCTGAAACCCCATGGTGGATGGCATTTCCGAGAAGAGGTATCAAACCCTCATAGAAGCTGTGAGATAGTCTCACAACTTGTTGTAGAAGGTGTTTGAAGTGATTACTCAACTAAAAAGAACTAAGGACTATGAAAAACAACTATGAGGGACTAAAATGAATTCGAATAAAAATAGATAAAACACTCGGAGATGAGAACTAGAGGCTATCATGGCACACCAAATGATCATGGGAGACTCATACAAGCACCAAATTATGATTGACATGTAAACACATGAAAATGGATTAGTCAACTTAATTAATTGGTCCTTAAAAAAGTAAACTAACTAATCAAGTCATCCAATCCACAATCAACTATGGTAAGATTGATTCCTAGAGCTATTTCACATTGAATCAAAATGTGTCTCAAATCAACTCAAACTCATGAGAATCAAACCAAAACCAGTTTACGTAGGAAAATCTGTAATGTTAAACAACTAAAATATCAAATCCTAAGCAACTAGGGTAGAAAAACATGAAAACTCCCTAAAGATGAAATGCCGGTGCTCAAGCTGATGGAGATTGTGCCCTAGGGCCAATCATTTTATATGTTTGAACATATTGTTTGACTGATTTATGAATGATAAATTATGTCGTTATCATATTATTAGCATGTTTACTATGATAACAATCCTTGATTAATTATGTGATAATTATTCTAAACTGTCCTTGGTCGATTATTCACGTGGGAATTTGAATGAACTAAGACCAGCATGACTTCAGTGTATAGGGATAGACACATGTGATGCTTCTCGAGAGTCATGGTGCAATTATGTAATGGGTTACAAGTTGCTGGACCGACCCGGAGAGTCCTGCATGGGTTTAGTCATAAGCTAGTCTCTCCTGTACACCTATCACGATGCCCTTAGACCTAAGGTCTTCATTATTCTGGCGTTGTAGATGCTGAACTTTGGCCTAGTCCAATGTTGCCCGTAACAGGGTAGCCATACAGACTAGGTACGGGTTTAGTTGTTTGCCATGCTGAGGAATGTGGTTGACAAATAAGGGATTTTGTCCCTCATTAAGTTGAGAGATATTTAGCTGGGCCCCTCGATGATTTTGTCCAAGAAATGTGTGGCCACACAGGGAAATGGGACTAACTCAAGGAATCGAGAAAGTTATGGTTTGGATTACAAGGATGATTTTCCCATGCCTTATCCATGACCAAAATATCGTGTGACAATAGGGATTGTGACAAGGTGGTACTAAGGTTAAATCGTTTATGTTAAAACGATAACTCACGCGTTTTGGGTAGTCGTGATGGCTTGCTAGAGTTCGCTCTCTACTTGTGAGTCATAGAGATGGCTTACTGTCAATTTCACGTGAGACTTGCTGGGTCACACATGAGCAGGATCAAGATACTGTAATGGGACACGAATTAGGGTTTAATTCGTGAGTCACTTGAGTGACACAATTTAAGACATAGTTGAATGTCTTAGGACATGAAGTCTTGTCTTAAATAAAATCTACATTTGTGATATTCAAATTTGTTAGACAAGTTTAAATACATTAATTGGTAAATAGTTAATTTGATTAATCTATTTACAATTGAATTCTTGTTTAAAATATTAGGGAATAATGAATTGACTAAATCTCCTAAGAGTTAGGGGATTATTGATTTATTAAATTCTCTAATATTGGATAACAAGAGAGGAGGTGGCGCCTCACTCTTGGATTAATTAATAAAACATGATTTTGTTAATTTGAATTCAAGATTTAAATTTGAACTGAAGATTCAAATTTGAATTAAGATATTAGGTTAATATTTTAATTCAATTTGTTAAGGGAATTTATAAGTTGGATATGACTTCCTAAAAGTTAGGATTGTTATTTTATTTATTAAATTCCTATAAAGATAATAGGAGGGTGGCGCATTCTTGGAGAATCAAGTGCAAGATTTGATCTTGCATTTTGAATTTCAAGAATGCATTTTGAATTTTAAATTAAGATATTAATGTAATATTTTAATTAAGAATTGAAATCCTCTTGACTCATTCCAACCAATGGGAATTGTGCATTCAAGATTTAGTTTCAAGATATGATCTTGAAATTTAAATTGAGATTGCCTATTAATCTTGAAATATAATATTAATGAAATTATAATCAAGATTTAGGGATTCCCTAATTAGATTTGGGAATTCCCTAATTTCAGGAATGGGACACTATATAAGCCACACAAGTCGCATAGCCTAAGAGAGAGAGTGAAAATCGACTTAACCCTAATACTAGAGCTAAGTGGCGATTTGTGTGAGAGAAAGAGAAGAAAGTCGCATAACCCTAGAGGAGGTGAGAGAATCGCAAAACCCTAGAGTTGTGTTAGACTTGTGCGCCATTTGTTCTTGGAGATTTCAAGAAGTGTTCTTGAAGATCCAAGATTGTAGATCGGTTCCCGTATTCTCTTGGAGAAGAGATTGGAGGCTAGCACCTGAGTATCTGCCAAACTGTTCATGTGGATCACCGGCAGAGGAAGGACACGGGTATGTGGACTTCTTAGGATGATTTTCCCATGCCTTATCCATGGTGTCCTCCCTCCGAGCAAGGTTGCCTAGCCGCTCATTTGGTGGAAAACGCAGCTCTCCACCTCCAAATCAGCCATGGCAGCAAGAATGGTGAAGATGGAGTGAGGGTTTGGATGTTACGGATGGAGGAGAAGAGAGGAAAATGAGTGAATGTGGTGTGTGTTGAATGAATGGGGTAGGAAGCTGATTAGGGACTAAAAGAGGCTAAAATTTCGGGCCTTAGGTCATAGAAATCGGGTCATTTAAGTGGGAAATCGGGTTGGGCTTTCAAAAATGAATTCAGTGCAGAGTTACGGGGTCCGCCAGTTCATCTAGCAAAGCAACTGGCGGAGGACAGCTACTGGAATTCCAATTTGCTAGTTAATTTCGCCACTTATAACTGGCGAAGCTATCTGGCGGAGGCTGGAAGAAAATCACCAAAACCTTCGTTTCGCTCCCGTAATGATTCCACTTCGATCCCAACCTTCTTCAACTTTAATCTTTGGGTCTTTAGCTCCTCAAAACCTTCAATTGCACCAAGATAAACATGTAAAACCTCAAGATATAATTAAGCACTTAAAACCTGAGAGAATTACACTAAAAACCGATAAAATGACCAAAATACAATTGTGAACTCAATGCAACAATTATCATATCTAGAGGCCTAAAACACCTAATATAGGTTATAAAACATCATAAAACACATCCAAAGACCTCTAGATAGCATGGTATAAACCGGCTCGATCAACTCCCCCACACTTAGGACTTTGCACTCCTAAGCAAAGGTAAGACTAAAGAGAAACTAAGCACGCAAAAGACACGGTCTATCTACCAAATCCCACAAGGTAACAACAACATGCATGAACCCAAACTAAACAGTAGACCGAATTAAGACAACTTGAACCAAGTCATTCAAAAGAATTCCTAATGATCATGTAGCAAGTGTATACACTCAACTCACCTAGGAAAATATCACTCAAGCCACAATAGCAAAGCAACAACCATAAGCTTCAAAGAACTCTAAATCTCCACTACAAATGCATAACATGAATGATCAAGAGAACTTTGAGGGTTGTAATGTTGGAAAAAGGCCAAAATGGAAGAGAGAAAAATGAAAGCAACACTCAATAAAGGAAAAGTGCAAGAAATGACCTCAAAAGCACAACAACACAAAACACAACAAACTCATCCTTAAGGGATAAAAGAATCAACAAGCTCTTTTCAAGTTTTTCTTTTCTTTTCTTTCTCATGAGAATTCACTTTCTTTCTTTTTACTTTTGTGCATTTTATTGGCCTTGATTCATCACATTTTCCTTACTAAACACGCAAGGGTTTTATTTTCACTCTTTTTATACCTCTTTTTTCTTTCTTTTTTCTTTTTTTTCTTGCATGGCAAATCCCGGATCCAAACCCAAAAAGGACAAGAACACAACAATAAAACACGAAAAAGAAAACAAAATAACGAAAAAAACGAAAGAGGTCAAAACTCGCATGAAAGGCACAAATTGGGGAGCAAAGGAAAGTTTTTAGGCTTGTGTATGGATGAAAGGTAGGAATGAATGCCTCTGTCATATCAAATATGAAAATGCACATCAACTTCAATTCAGAATGCAATCAAGTTCTAGTGCAACTAAGCTATTGGACTAAAAATGCACTCAAAAGCAAGAATGAAGATCAATTCAGGCTCAAAAACTTCCATAGGGTAAGGGACTCTCAGACATGATCATAAGAACTCAAATGAATAAAACAATTCAAGATAGTCTCAAAACAGTCACTAATCAGTCTAAAGCACATAAATTAGTTGTAACCATATGAAACAAGCAAACAGATCACATCAAAAGCATATTTGAAATTCTCCCTAAACTTAATTAAACTCAGGAGAAACAGAGTCAAAAGGAGAGATCATCAATCAAAACAACTCATAACTATGCAGAAAAGGAGCACAAGACAAACAAAAAGGTCAGAAACAAAGGGAAACAGCTAAAGCAGACCCAAAAAGATAGACCCAAAAAACTTTTAGCTGGTGCTAAAATCCACCAATAGTGTCTCTCCCCCACACTTAAAACACTGCATTGTCCTCAATGCAAAAGACAATGGAAAAAATTGGGAAAGACAACCAAACAGCTAGAAAAACAACTCAGAAAGCAGCCTACTCAGCAGAGCACCATTCAATTATTCAAACTACAATAAACTACTCCTAAAAGATACTCATAGAATTCCTCCCCCACACTTCAGATCAGACAATCAGCTCAAATATCCAGAAAGCTAAAGGGGAAAGGCAACGAGGCATCCTGATCACGGTGGTTCGAAGGCCTCGTTGCTAACATCCAACGAGCGGGGTAGAGAAGATGGTGTGGACTTCTTCTCACACCATTGAGCGATTGGTCGGCCGCCTACTTCAGAAGTCTTTTTCTGGATTTTCTTTTTCTTTGCTTTCTTCTTCTTCGAACTTGCAGCACAATCAACAGAATTATCAGATTTACAGGAAATCAAGGAGACTAAGAATTGATTAAAAAGTTGAGAGATAGTCCCCAAAAGGGATTCATCCGGTAGACTAGGAGTGTTCAATCGCTTTAGAGATGCATCAACTTTGCCCTTAAGAGCTTCAGAGGTAGCTCCACCTGCATGGGCAACAGAAAACTTGTCCCCAAGAGGGACCATCAGAAGCAATAGAAGAAGAAACAAAATCAGAACAAGTAGCAGATATAATAGGACCAGATGAAACAGGGGGTGATGATTTACGGTTAGTACGATCAACCGATGGACGGTTGAGACTAACCGTCCTCTCATCACCTGCAGCACAGAAAGATTTAGATGGGGGAAATAATAATGACTCATCCCTCACCAGAGGAAGGACTGGACGATACATAGCCTGCATAGGATATCAATAGGCATGTCGACAGAGATAGCATACAAAGAAGAGGAAAAATCAGTGCTAGGATATCGCATAGCCTCATAAGCATTAAACTCCACTCTCCTATCACCTACCTCCATACTAATCCGGCCATCTTTCATGTTGATCAAGACATTAGAGGTCCTAAGGAAAGGGCGACCTAAGATGATGGTAGAGTCCTTAACTACTCCTTTAGACATATCCATTATGTAAAAATCAGCGGGGATAAGGGGGTCTTTGACTTGCACTAGCAAGTCCTCAACTATGCCTACGGGTCTTCTGTGAGTCTTATCGGCTAACTGGATGGTCATGGATGTAGGCTTCATGGAGGACTCAAGACCTAAAGACTTACAGACTAATGAGGGCATGACATTAATAGCTGCACCTAAGTCTAACAAGGCACCCTGAATCCTAATCTTTCCTACTGTGCAAGGTATAGTGAAAGATCCTGGGTCTTTACATTTAACCGGTAAGGTAGACTCGAAAAGTGCAGACACACTAGTATTCAATTGTATCCTTGAATTAGCCCTACATTTCCTCTTAGTGGTGCACAAATCCTTTAGAAACTTAGCATAACTAGGTACCTTCTTTACTATATCTAAGAGTGGAACATTAATCTCAACTTTCTTAAAAAGATCAAAAATGTCCTTTTGGTCCTTATCAAGACACTTATCAACACTAGACTCTATGCAAGATTTCATATATGACTCAGGAAAGGGAAGTTTAGAAACATCAACATTTTTACCTGAAGGAGGGCCGTCAATGGCAACCTCTTTACCCTTGCTTTCCCGTGATGGTGGTGTGGTTGATGGCTTCTCAACAACAGGCTCCTCAATCTCAATCTCAACCCGGTCTTCAGCAACCTTGCCCTTATCCTTCTTTTTAGCATTCAAGGTTGAACCGATCTCAATTTCCTTGCCACATGTCAATGTGACGACGTTGAGAGCTTTAGCATCTATGACCGTATTTGATGGAAGGCCTCCCGATTGAGCTTGCTTGTCACTCATAGTATTGGAGAGTTGGGTGACAAAAGTGCTCAGATTGTCATATTTGGCCTTGAGTATCTCCACTTCAGAGGAGATGTTATTCACTTTACTGTATGTAGCCATAATCCCTTTCATCATCAAATCTGACTTGGAGTTCTACTCAGTGAATCCATTCAACATCAGTTGCTTGAGTTCATCAAACTGAGAGGGGGTGTTCTCTTGCTCAATCGGAACCAAGGTGGTTGTTTTGTTCTGAAAATTTCCCTGATTAGAGCTTCCAACACCTTGATTTCCACCCCACTTGAAGCTTGGGTGATCATGCCAACCCGGGTTATAGGTCTTCGAATAAGAATCCCGCTTCTGATATAGGCCGGGACCGGTCTGATACATTGTTGAGACCTCCTCAGGTTGGTGCTGGCAATTCTGAACAGTGTGCATGCAAGAATTGCAGATAGTGCAAGATGGTGCAACCATAACAAGACATGGAGAAGTCTGAGGAGGAAAGGGCTTGGAAACTTGCAAATTTTTAACCTCTGTGCTCAGCTTCTCAAAATCATTGGACACTTTGACATTCAGCTTGTCTAAATCCCTTGCCATCTTCTCTAAAAGCGGATTGCTGCCTGACGAAGAAGATTCCATAGCTTTAACACCCTGAATTTCCCTCTGACTCTTATGCTTCCTATTGAGAGTGATTGTTCTGATAAGATCCCAAGCTCGCTCCTCCTCCATATCATATATAAAACCATTTGCTATAGCATCCAACCTAGTTGAATCTTTTTTTTTGGTAGGCAACATAGTTGAATCTTGAGTGTACAGCCCGTTGACGAAGTACTCCACCAATTCCTTTTTGGGGAACCCATGGTTTGGGCATGCAGTGAGCATATCTTGATATCTATTCCAGAAGTCAAAGAAGCTTTCGGTGGAATCCTGATAGGCAGCAGCAATCTCCTTCTTTGCACCTGATGACTTTGTGGTAGGGTAAAATTGATCAAGGAAGGCACGCCCAAGAATTTTCCATGATGCATAGGGGTCATCCACGAATCTTGGCAAGTTCTAAAACCATTCAAGGGCCTTTTTTTTTCTAAGGACAGATGGAACACTTTCCATACGCAGTCTTCAATCGAGATAGCCCTCGGCTTCATCGTCCTACAATGCATCATCAGAGCTGTAATATGCAAGTGTGGGTTTTCTCCTGGCAAACCATAAAATTTGGGTAAGTTAGCAATCAATGGACCACACACTTCAAAATCAATGTTAAAATCAGGAAAAGAATTCTGTAAACGATCCATTGTAGCATGCATCACTCTCCTCCCTATTAACATCTTTGATAGATCTACCTGGCCTAGGTTGATTAACTTCTATGTTTCCTTCAACCCTCTCTTGGCCTAGGTTCACTAGTTCCTCTCTCTCTATATTCACATTAGGATCCATATTGTTGTCAAAATCTAATCCTTTTCCAGGATCTTTCTCTATACACTCTTCCTCTTTTTTCTCCCTAATATGGTATCTAAGTTGTTCTCTCCTTTCCCTTGTTTCTTTCCTAAGTCTCCTACAAGTCCGTTCAATTTCGGGGTCGAGGAAAAATAGGGAGTTGGGGGACCACTTTCGCATGCAAAACTAAGTCCACAACTTAATCCAAGCAAGAACAAGAGAGGAAAGAACAACCAAAATTGACTTGCAATTTAATGTTCAAGATAATAAAATGAATCAAACTTAGGATGCAAGTGTGTACGGAGCTGTATATATGTGTTAGAGTGTGGAAATGTGAGTGTAGATGTATGTATTAACAAAGAGGATGCAAGAATTCACAAGAAGAAATAAGAAATTAAGCAAAATCAAGTCAAATTTGCAAAAACAGGGCACTTCGCCACTTATGTTCGCCACTTGTAAACTGGCGAAGCAATCTGCCAGAATAACAAAACCTACAGAATTTTGCAGCAAAACAAGACAACTCGTGAGTGACAATCTTGGCAACTTTGGACAGTTAAAACTCAAGCAAAATGACACCAAATTATGCCCCAAACTCAACTCAACTTGCAAGTAACTTGAAGCCAAGAAAAACTACACAAAAGCAGCTCCAAAATGATGTGAAAACAAGATCAAAACTAACCACAAAGATGCTAGAAAAAAACACGAAAATTGCAAAAGGTCAAAATTTCAATTAGCACAATGTGGAATGCAAAAGATACAAAACTAAAAACTATATTTGCTATGAATCCAAACAAGCTATTTAATACTAAAAAACTACCAAAGGAAACTAAAATAAACTACCAAAGCTAACAAGTAAGCAAAATACAAATAAAAGCCAAAACAACCAAAATTAGTACCCGGAATCGTTGGGGACTCAACGAGGAGTCCCCGGCAACGGCGCCACTTTTGATCGCGGACGTCGCAATGTGCACCAAAACGACCGGCTAAGATATAATAAAGTGATGTTCGCCGGGTCGTATTCGCTCAAGGACTCCAATAACGTAAAAGCTCAACGATTCAAGGCAAATAAGATTCAATTGTATTGGCTCGAACTACACTAGGAATACTATAAAAAAATTGTTGTAAAAGGAGTTTGAAGTGATTACTCAACTAAAAAGAACTAAGGACTATGAAAAACAACTATGAGAGACTAAAATGAATTCGAAAGAAAATAGATAAAACACTCGGAGATGAGAACTAGAGGCTATCATGGCACACCAAATGATCATGGGAGACTCATACAAGCACCAAATTATGATTGACATGTAAACACATGAAAATGGATTAGTCAACTTAATTAATTGGTCCTTAAACAAGTAAACTAACTAATCAAGTCATCCAGTCCACAATCAACTATGGTAAGATTGATTCCTAGCGCCAGTTCAGTTTTCAATTACCAATTGAAACTAAAATTAACACATAATCATCAACACAACAAGAGCTTTCAACAAAGATTTATCACATTGAATCAAAATGTGTCTCAAATCAACTCAAACTCATGAGAATCAAACCAAAACTCAGTTTACATAGGAAAATCTGTAATGTTAAACAACTAAAACATCAAATCCTAAGCAACTAGAGCAGAAAAACATGAAAACTCCCTAAAGATGAAATGTCGGTGCTCAAGCCATGGTGTCCTCCCTCCGAGAAAGGTTGCCTAGCCGCTCATTAGGTGGAAAATGCAGCTCTCCACCTCCAAATCAACCATGGCAGCAAGAATGGTGAAGATGGAGTGAGGGTTTGGATGTTAGGGATGGAGGAGAAGAGAGGAAAATGAGTGAATGTGGTGTGTGTTGAATGAATGGGGTAGGAGGCTGACCAAAATACAATTGTGAACTCAATGCAACCATTATCATATCTAGAGGCCTAAAACACCTAATATAGGTTATAAAACATCATAAAACACATCCAAAGACCTCTAGATAGCATGGTATAAACCGGCTCGATCAACAGAGTACCAAAGTGAAATTGGTATATAAAACGGGGTACCAAAGTTTATTTTACCCTTAAAATTAAGCAACTCATTTACTCATGGTTCCATGATTAACAACCTTCTAAAAATCAGAAAAAATATCTAAAACTCCTAAAAACCTGCAATTCAAATTAACAAATCTGAAATTTAATAAAATAAAAAACTAAAAATCAACAATTCCTCAATATAAATAACTCTACATTAACATTCTTATTATTGTCAAGGTGAGTGCGGCGGCGTCTGCTATTTCTTGTTCTTCCAAAATGAGTACCATGAAATTTTGTTGTGAATGGTTCATACTTCATACCCATTTTCTTTATTAGCATCTTTAAAATCTCTTAATTACAACTCTTAATGTGATTCTTGATTTTTTTTTCGTATCTTTAATTTCTCCTCATTTCAACAACAACCTTTTGTATCCTAAGGAAGACAAGGAGAGGAAGGTTCTTCTCTATGCTTGCCGTAATTGCGACTACCAGGTTCTTCAATTCCCCTTTTTATTATACTTTTTATAAAGCCTCTTGTTTGTTTTTCTTTCTAATCTTCCTCTATTTTAGTTTATTATATTGATTTCTATCTATTGCTTTTGATTCACATGCATTTCAGGCCAAAAAAAAGTTATTGTTTAATGTTTTATGTGATGCATTATTGCAAACTGTTCAATATTCAAACTGTCGTTTCTTGTATCACTAGAATGATGATCGATGCCTCTATTTATTGAAGATTGCGATAGTTACATTTTCTACACTAGCTTTGAAAGGGAAGGTTTATCTATGGTGATGAACTAGGTTCTGGTCGTGGGTCATTACCTGGTTCGGGTGAGGCAACTCTGGGTTGAAGGTTACCTGCAAGTCAACGAACACACAGGGTGGCCTTGCGATTCACCTCTAATGCTTAAGTTAGTAAGGGTTATGAGCTCAATAATGTCAATTGACCGAGAATAGAGCGTACCTTTTGCTAGTGTGAAGGGCTAACCTTTTATACTGGCTGAGGGTGATCTGGCGTAATCTTGCCATAAATTCCTGGATGCTTGATTGTGATCCTGGCTGATCTGATTGTGATCCTTGGCTCCCACGTAATTTCCTTTTCTGTGAAAGGTGCCTTGATGGCCAAGGCGTTATTCGGGGGAAGAATCTCTGAGTGATTTGCCTTGATTGATAGCGGATTTTGGCCGATCCTTGATTGGTTCTTGATTGATTCAGGGAATGTTTCGTTACTCCTTCGTACGTGGACGCCCATATTCTTCGTGACTGTGGCGTCCTCACCATAGCGTTGATTTAGGGCGTTCTCGCCCTTCTAACTCATCTGGTGGGCCTGTGGCGTTCTGGGCCAAAGGCATGTTATGTCATTTGGGCCTCCTAATTATTGGGCATATTATCACTAGTCCCATCAAAAGAAGCGAAGTTTTGTCCCCATCAGTGGAGTCCCCTTCGAGGGCGTTCTCGACACTGACTGCAACCTCATGGGCGTCTTTGTCGTGGACATCGCGGGTTTTGTTTTGAAGGTCCAGCAGTGTTAGCCTGATGCGGCGTCCTTGGACCTGAATGCTTTCACCCTTGTCGCTTTCAGTTCCTCTGCTGACGTCATGTGTCACTTCTTGTCAGTGCATCGTGGCCACGTGTCATGCAGCGATTCGTTATTACTCCACCATGTTGGCGAGGCGTGGACCGAGGGGGCGCATTTAGTGCGCCTCTTCGAATTCCGTGACGGTTTTTTCAAAACCGCGAACTTCTCCCTCTCCTTCCAAATTTCCTCCATTTTCACTTTCCAGCTTTCTCTCTCCTCCTTATTCTCTCTGTGCTTTCGAGTTTTCTCACCGGAATTGCACATTTGCGAAGCTCCGTTCAGTTTTACCGCCGTTTGCTTTTCTCCGGCAACTGTACTTGCCATCGTTTGGTGAGTGTTTCAACATTTTTTTTGCCATTTCAGTTATGATTTCTGGGTTTTTATTCGAGTTTCACACATCGTGTTCTTCGCAGTGTTCCTCAACGTTTTATAGTTTTTCTTGCGAGGATTCTGCTTCAATCTGCCAGCATTATGGACTTCGATGCACGTAAGTTTTCTAAACTTTCTTCTTCATCTTCTTCCTCGTGTGAGTTTTGGACTGAGTTTGTGATCAACCGCAACTGCTGAAGATCATTTTTTCAAACGACCCTTTTTTCCCTGAGGGTGTTTCCCCCCTTTTTGCTGGTGATTGGAGCAAAGTCCTACATCAATTGGGTTTTAACTATCGTGTTTTCTCAGCTGCTGAAACCGATATGAGAGCGCCTGGCTCATCAACGCCTGGTCCGTCAGCGCCTGGTCTATCTGAGCCTAGCATGTCAACGCCGGTTGGGCCTTCTCACTCTCCTATGGACAGGACGGATGGAGACAAAGGGGCGTCCTCGTCGCGAGCGCTGGAAGAATTTGACCAAATGCCTGTTGACCTGTCATTTTCTACGTCTACGGAGATCCGTGAGGTGCTATCCCCCCTTTTTGAGAGAGTGGCCGAAGATGAGGCGTCCTCGGTCCCTGAGGAAGCCGGTGGCGCCCATGTCCCTATCTGGGCCTCTATCGGGGATGGGAACCCCTAACAAATGATCTACGGTGAGGAGATTGATTTCCAAGCTCATCCTGAGTGGTTTCTCTGTCAAAATCGCAAATTAGCCAATGTTCCTTGGGTTAAGGAGGGGCCTCAGCCATGCGGTCCAGACAGGGCCGAGGTTATGCGGAACGCACGTCCTGTGGTTGATTGGCGTCGTCAGAGGCCAAATGAAGGAGTGCAGCAGGCGTTTTAGGATAAGACCAACGAGGCGGTGAAGCAGTACCACATGTTGAACTTTGGTGTGGAAGAGCTTGAGGCACTTAATCAGAAGTTGATGGTGTCTTCATCACGTCGTTAGATGTCAGGGTGTGAGATCTCTACGCTGAGTCATTTGGAGACAGTGCCAGACATGTTTTACACCGACGGGAGAGGCTTTTTGATCAACGAGCACGCCCTTGGGGGCTGTGATGTCGAAATGCCTTTTCACCCTGCAGTTTTGGACATACTTGCCATTATGAACATTTGTCCTATTCAAGTCAGTGCCAATGGGTGAATTGTTGATTTGAATTAAATAAGTTTCCTAAAAATTAGGGAATTATTGATTTATTAAATTAAATTAATTGTTAAAAGGTTTACAATTAAATTCTTGTTTAAAATATTAGGGAATAAATAAATTAAATAAGTTTCCTAAAAGTTAGGAAATTATTGATTTATTAAATTCACTAATATTGGGGAAATAAGAGATGAGNTTTGTAACCCTTACAAAATTGCACCATGGCTCTCGAGAAGCATCTAGTGCATGTATCTCTATACACCGAGGTCATGCTGGTCTTAGTTCATTTACGTTCCCACGTGAATGATCGACCAGGGACAGTTTTAGATTAATTATCTTATAATCAATCAAGGACGCTATCGTAGTAAACACGCTAATAATATGATAACAACATAATTTATCTCTATAAATTAATCAAAAATATATATATATATGTTCAAATAACACATAAATAAAATGATTGGCACTAGGGCACAATCTCCATCAGCTGTGATGTAGAAATGCCTTTTCACCCTGCAGTTTTGGACATACTTGCCATTATGAACATTTGTCCTATTCAAGTCAGTGCCAATGGGTGGCGCATCCTGCTTTGCTTCGTTGCCAAATGCAAGAGGGATGGCGTTGTTGCAACAGCTCGCCTGTTTTTGTATTCCTTCTATCCTCGCTGGGGGGATATTTGCTTCATTTCCTACTACAGACGTCTAGGGCATCCAAAGATTTTAAAGCATGCCATTAGTAATCCCAAGGAATGGGAACACAAATTTCTTTTTATTAAAGCGTCGGGGCCTGATCGGCCTTTCTGGGTTCGTGCGTCAGATGAGCGCGCCATGTTTCCCTTATCATGGAGGAGGCCTCGACTCGGGCCATTCGAATGCAACTGGAGGGACTTAACCGTTGACGAACGTTTGGCGGCGTTACGGTTGATCACCACTGACCTTTTTGATCCCAAACGTCGTATGTGTCTTTTCATCTCACTTGCATCTGCATTTTAATCTTTGCTGATTATTCCTAAGTCTTGCTTTGTTTGTTCTGCAGTGGACAAGGCTTCCTTGACCGATGTGATTGGGACCAAACACCCTTGAGAGGACAAAGGTAAAGAGAAGGCAGTGGCGCCCTCGAAGAAAAAGCCTACCACTGCTCCCAAGAAACCTGGGAACCTCACCATTCATGAGCCTATTGAAGTTCCAAGTCCTCCTGCCAATCCTGTCAGCAGGGAAAAAGAAATTGTTGCTCCTGCGTCCAAGGGTAGGAAGGCGTCGTCGCGCAAGTGTGCTCGTCCTGCTAGCGAAGTGCCTCTAATTCTAGCGAATCCAGAAGCTGGAAACTTTAACGCTTTGGAGTTTCTTTCTAACTGCCTTTCTAAGGCAGCGGCGGTGAAGAGAGACGACCTGGCTAGGGCGTCCACGGAAAATACTCAGGACCCCCCGAGGAGACCGTTCAATTTTTGCTGGCTGCTGGATTGCGGGTATTAGCCAACAGCGTCTCCAGGAAAGACCTCATTTCTGAGAGGGATGAAGCGCGTGAGGACGGCAAGAAGTTGCGTCGCGTCCTGGAGGAGACTACAGAGGAACTGAACCTGGCTAAGACGTCCCGAGATTCCCTTCAATCCGGGTATGAACAAAGGGGTAAACAGCTGCATGAGACCACTGGCGTTCTTAACGAGCTCAATGACAGGGTGGCTGATCTGGAAGCCCAAGTAAAGAATGGCAAGGAAGCCTATGCGGCTCTCAAAGAGTTGGCCTTGCGGCAGATTAAATAAAGGGGTTCTCGGTACAACTATATCGGTTTCAAGAATGCCATCAACCAGTTGAGGTTGCGCAACCCAACTTGGATATTTCGGGGATATGCCCAAACAAGATAGTTGAGGGCAGGCTGATCTGCGACCCCATTGATTCCGATCCTGCGGTGAGGATCCCGAGGATGCCAGAGAATTATGCGCTGAAAGGGTATGAATCTGGGGGTGATGATGACTTCCCCTAGTTAAAAGATTGTGTAGTCCCACCTCTAGGTGATGGGAGCCAGGGTCCTGAGAACGCCGTTGTTCTTGGGGAAGAGGACGCCAACGCCCGTGACGCTGATGGTTAGGGACACTCCGCAAACTGTGCTACTGAAGGTGACAACGTCGCGGATGATGTCGCGGGTGGTGCTGCGGACAAGAGCGCCCCTGCCGGTGAGGACACTGAGGAAGCCCCTCCAGCCGACATTGTTGAGGATACCCCAGCTAACGCTTAGGCTGTGTGCCTATGTTCATTCTATTTCGGGCCTGCGTGCCCTTTTTAATTTTCATGGATTTGTTGTGGCTTTCATGCCACATTTGACTTTAATGGTGTGGCCTTCGTGCCACTTTCGAAGATTTGGGCAGTGTCGCCCATAAATTTATGCTTTAGCTTAGCTTGTTTACAGCGCTTTATTCCTTGCTTTGCATGCCATGTTTGACTTGCGTTTTCCTTGCTTTGATTCGATTATCGTATTGTTTGCACATCAAAGTGCTGCCTCGTGGTGGGCACGCTTCGAGCGTTTGCGTATCATACGCAAATTTTTTGACTAGTCATCCAAGGGAGGATCGGTCCGCTTGGTTGCTCAGTGCCATACTCACAAGGCTCCTTCGAGGGCCTTTTTGTTGCTCTTCTGAGGGCGTCCCCCCGAGCAACTTATTATAGTTAACACAGAGTGTTAGGAAAAATGCACTTTATTGATTTAAAAATCTCAATACAATGGCTCAGTGGCCTTCTTTGATTATTACAAAGCTTCCTTACTAAGGGAAATAAAACTTGAGTTTGGCCATGTTCCAAGCGTTTGGAAGTGGCTTTCCCTCAAAGGTCTCCAGCTTAAAGGCATTGCCAAGCAGGATTTCTGTAACCCTGTATGGTCCTTCCCAGTTTGGTCCTAGCTTTCCGTGTCTAGGATCCTTTCTGTTGTTTTCCAAAGTTCTGAGTACCAGGTCTCCCACTTTGAGGGTTCTGGGTTTGATTTTGGAGTCATGGTATTTCTTAACCATTTGGTTGTAGGCATCTTGCCTTATGGCTACGATTTCTTTTCTTTCTTCCAGGTTGTCAAGCTCTTCAAGTCTGGAGTTGGCATCATTGGTACTTGGATAGTTGATTATCCTTTCAGTTGTGACATTCACTTCAGCAGGTATCACTGCTTCATGCCCGTATGCCAAGGCGAAGGGTGTTTCCTTCGTGGCTGTTTGCTCCGTGTTTCTATATGACCATAATACTGAGGGGAGTTCATCAACCCATCTTCCCTTAGCTGACTCCAGTCTCCTTTTGATTCCTTGTATGATGATCCTGTTAGCCAATTTTACTTGGCCATTTGTGGGAGGATGTTCCACTGAGGTGGTTCTGTGATGGATCTTCCAGACCTTACAGAAGTCTTGGAATTTCTTGCTCGTGAATTGAGCACCGTTGTCGGATATTAGTGTGTTTGGGATGCCAAACCTGGTGATGATGTTCTGCCACACAAATTTTTCCATGGCTTCCGTGGTTATGGACGCCACGGCCTCCGCTTCTACCCATTTTGTGAAGTAATCCACAACAACAATGAGGAATTTCCTCTGGTAAGTGGCCATTGGGAACGGCCCTGCAATGTCAATCCCCCAAAGGTCAAATGGCCATGGTGAAGTGATGGCGTTTAGGGGAGCAGCAAACGAATGGATCATTTTAGCATATTTCTGGCATTTTTCGCACGAACGGACAACGTTCTCAGCGTCTTGCTGGATTGTAGGCCAGTAGTAGCCTGCTCTTTGGATTTTCTTTCGCATCGCCATTGGGCCTTGGTGGCTTCCACACAGTCCCTCGTGGATCTCTATTAACACTCTATTTGATCTCGCCTCCTGCTATGCACTTGGTTCCAGGATGACTGAAGTTTTTCCTGTAAAGGGCACCTTGCCTAATAAAATACCTGTCAGATCTTCTCGTGACCTTTCTAGCTTCATTTTTGTCTGAAGGGAGGGTGTTAGTGGCCAGATATTTGAATATTGCGTTCTCCAATCGTCGGCTTCCTCTGTGGGAAGAACATCCTTTTCTAGGATCGACGGCTCTCTTAGCGTTGTTTTGATGATGGAGTCTCTACCACCCTTAGTTGGCTTGGACGCTAGTTTGGCAAGTTCATATGCTCTGTCGTTGTCATTTCTCGAGATATGCTGGAAGGTGGCTTCAATTCCAGAGCCTTCGATGATTTTCTTTGCCTTTTTGGCGTTCTGGACCATGATCTGGTCTTTTGTTTCATACTCTCTGTTCACTTGATGTATCACCAGCTGGGAATCTCCCAAGATTTTGAGCTTTTGGCACCGATGTTTGCTGCCAATTTCAGAGCAACTATCAGAGCCTCGTACTATGCTTGATTGTTAGTGATTGGGAACTCAATTTCTATTGATTGTTCCACGATGGAGCCATCTAGGGCTCGCATCACTACTCCTGCGCCTCGTTGTGAGTTTGATACAGCTCCATCGATGTGTCCCTGCCACGTCCAGTCTTGGGCGTTCTCGGGTCCTGTCATCTCAGTGATGAAGTCTGCCAGCGCCTACCCTTTAATGCCCTTCTGGGCTCATATGCTATCCCATATTCTGAGATTTCCACTGACCAGACTGACATTCTTCCAGTGATGTCTGGTTGTTCTACCATCTATTTGACAGGTCTATCAGTTCTGACAATGATTTCATACTGTTGGTAGTAGTGTCTCAACTTCCTAGTTGACTGAAGTAAAGAGAAAGTTAGTTTTTTCAGGCGGTGGTACCGCTTTTCTGCTCCTGTGAGAGTTTTACTAGTGAAGTAGATGGGTTTTTGCTCTTCTCCATCTTCTAACACCAAGGCTGAGCTGACTGCTTCATCTGTGGACACCAGATAGACGTAGATGGGTTTGTCTTTGACTGGGATTACCAGGGTTGGCGGTAACGCCAAATATTTTTTCAACTCTTGGAAGGCTTCCTCACATTCCTTGGTCCATTCGAATTTTTTGTTCGCTTTTAGAGTTTTGAACAAGGGTAAGCATCTATCGGCAGACCTCGACAAAAACCTATGGAGGGCGGCTAGCCTGCCATTTAGGCGTTGGACTTCCTTGACCGTTTTTGGATCATGGATGACTTTCCCGTGCCTGATCCAAGACCAAGATATCGCAGAACAATAGGGTCGGTGCCTAGGAGGTACGAAGGTTAAAATCGGTTCTGGTAACGATCGATCAACTCACGTGTTTTGGGTAGTCGCGATGGCTTGCTAGAGTCCGCTCACGACTTGTAGGACATAGGGATGACCTACTGCCAACTTCACGTGGGGCCTGTTGGGTCACACACGAGCAGGATTAGAACACACCTTATAAGGGACACGAATTAGGGTAATTCGTGGGTCACTCCGTGGCCTAATTTAAGACACAGAGGAAATGTCTGGGACATTATGTCTTGTCTTAA
>QANZ01045943.1:51167-75282 GCA_003254925.1 Chamaecrista fasciculata | reverse complement strand
TTTTTTTTTAGCCATGCCTTCAACCCTTTACACTAATCAATATAAGGAAATTGAGTCCAACATTCGAAATGAGATATACAAAGAGAATAGGAGGGAGAGGAGGATTGCCTTGAATGCTCTAAGACTAGGAATGAACAATTAACTTCCTACTGGTGGTCATCTAAACTCGAACTTTATAGCACACATCTGTGTTTTTTATTAGATTTGAAACTAACAGCATGCAAATGTGAATTAATCTTTCGTCTAACGTAGTCATTGGTGTTTTTAGGATGCTCGAGTGTTACCAATCAATCAGATGAGAATACTCCAATTTCGAATATTGAAATTGGATCTTCCAATGATTATTTCTTCGTTTTGTTATTATGCATTCCATTTATGATTCTTTTTTTCCTATTTATTGCGTGCTGCTAACTTTCGTATGTCTATTGGCCTAACGTTTTGTATAGCATATCCAAACAAAAGGAGTGGAAAAGAGGTGAGCATGGAGTCACCTTTATTAGATATTACAAATGGTGAGTTTTCTTTATGAAGAAACCAATGATAGTTTGTTATTATATGTTACATATACCAATTCCATGTGGTATAGTGTTATTTAAAATCAATTAGATCATTCCCTGTAATATATGTTTCATTTATTTTTCTAATATCTACATATGTTCCAAGTATGTATAATTAGTGATCTATCATTTTTTACATCTTTTGCAGTATCTCATTTGCCAATGCTTGCTCAACGACGTTCTTCTTCAGCTGATGCACATCATTTAGTTGGTAAGAAGATCTTATTTATGCACATTGTTGTATGTTGTGGTTTGAGATACATATTATTTTTCTATTATCTTTATTTTATCCTATATTATAGTGCATTTACCTACATATCAATGTCATGTGAAGGAGAATATATCGCACACCAATAGTCCATTTTTTAGCGAGTATTTTGTTTTTTTTATACATGTCATTTCTTGGTGTGAGTTATTTTATGAATTATAAATTAGCGGTCGACTATCAAGTCATTATCTTATTATTTGTGCAGCTTCAAAGATTGTAAACATGGGCAAGGATGCACGTTGTACTAGCCCTCCATCAGTTGTTTCTAAGAGTAAAACTCACTATATACTTATATTCTATTTGAATATATGTTTTGCATTGTGTCTGTATCTAATTTACTTTGGTTATCACTCTGTTTCAGGAAGAAGTTTATCTCAACTTTCTAACACTTACAATAAAGATACTGAAACTTCAACTCATCAAATCAATGGTTTGTATATCATCATACTGGACATATGTTTGGCTAAATTTGTTGGAGTTATTTTATGTACTATTGTTATTTGGTATACGATAAAGACGTTCTTATATCTACAGCTAACGCCCCCGATGAAGTTCAAGACTACAATGGTTTGGAGAATGAAGATACTGTTTATGAAAGAGATGTTATTGGTATACAAATTCTACTTATGTCGTTAATTAATTTTTGGGATCCTCATTTTGTTATACATTAATTAATCTTCTTCTTTTTTGGAATTAGATTATTGGGATATTGGTTCTCCTGATAATGTATGTCAGTTTTGTGGAGCTCTGTTGTGGTATGAGGAAAGGAATGAGAAGGGGAGGACACCAGCAAGACCAAAGTTTTCCTTATGTTGTGGGTTGGGCAAGGTTCAATTACCCAACATGAAGAAACCCCCCTGAAATTTTGCTAAAACTAATGAGCAGGCTAGATACCCGTAGTAGGCATTTCATGAAAAACATAAAGCAATATAACAACATGTTTGCTTTTACTTCCATGGGTGGCAAGGTTGACCGTACAATAAATAAAGGCAGAGGTCCCTATGTGTATAAGTTGAATGGTGAAAATTTTCACTTGATAGGATGCCTAAAACCTCCTGAAGGCCAACGTCCAAGGTTCTCTCAGCTGTACATTTATGATTCAAATAATGAAGTGGAAAACTGAATCTCAAATGCCAGGTATAGTTTTGCTTCCTTTGGGCCTTTGTTATTTATCGCTATTTTTTTTTCTACTTAGTCATTTTTTCTTACTTGCAGTATGGCAAAGGGTGCTGAACAATTTGATGCTTCTATAGTATTACAAATAGGGTCTTTGCTAGATAGTTGCAATACTCTTGTGAAGAATTTCAGAAGCGTCAAACTTAGGATGAGATCCCATAATGCAAATAACATCAAGTTGAAGCTTTTTAGAAAACGCAAGTCTGATCCTAGAGTATTCAATTTACCTACAGCTGATGAGGTTGCAGCTCTTATTGTCGGTGATATTGATAAAAATAATGGTAACAGAGATATCATAATTGAGCACCAGTCTGGCAAACTGCAGCGTATATCTGAATTACATCCCCTTTATCTGCCTATGCAATATCCACTATTATTCCCTTATGGTGAAGATGTTTATAGAGGAGACATATTGCTGGGAAATCAAGGCGCTAGAGCGCAGCGGAAGCAAAATATAAAATTAAAAATTTATGCCCCAAGCCCAAGATTTCCCGAACGGATCTGCTAGTTGAATTTAAAACCTGTTAAGATAGTGGTATACCTCACGAGTTCCAATCGGTTTGGTTGTACGGGGCGTGTCCTAGAAGTCCACTCGTAGCGTCCTTCCTCCGCCGGTGATCCACACGAGCAGTTTGTCGGGCACCAAGGTGCTAGCCTTCTGTTCTTTTTTTCCAAAAGAACCAGGGACCAAATCTACAGAGCTTAAATTCAAGAACTCCTTCTTGAATGAAGAACACAAGGTGGTGCAAGCAGGAAGAAACCACAAGAACCCTTTCTTGTTTTTCTTCTCTAAAAAACCCTAGTTGTCGAGCCAGACGAATTCTCACTAACTCCTTAGGAAATTCGACTTTTCCTCTCTCTAGGATTGAAGTTGGCGATTTTCTCTCTCTCTCTCTACAATGAGGAAGACAAAATCACAAAAGTGCTAGGGTTAGTGGAGTAGGCGACTTTCCCTAGTTATTTCACAAAATAGGGAATTGATAATTATAATTAGGGAATCCCTAAATTATAAGATTATCAATTAATAAAATTATGAGATAATAATATCATAATTTTAGGACTTGAATATCTAATTAAAATATTACCTTAATATTTCAATTCAAATTCAAATTGCAATCTTGGAGAATCAAATGGAAGATCAAATCTTCCATTGGGACCCACCAAATAGGCGCCATTCTCCCTTTGTTGGGAAATCACCAGGCACACAACGCAGCGGAAATAGGCATAAATTTAAAAATTTAAATAAAACAGAATAGGCGCATAGTGATTTCTTCCCAAGGATCCGCTATATGGATCTGTATCAGTAAAAGGACCAGAGATTTACCCAAATCAATCGGCGACTTTTGTGTCTACGATGCTGAGGAGTCCACTCCGAGTGTGCTCCCTCCGCCGGTGATCCACACGAACAGTTTTGGAGATGCCTAAGTGCTAGCCTCTTTCACTTCTCCAAGTGAACCAGGGACCTTATCCACGGTGTTCTTGAATTCAAGAACAATTCTTGAACTCCAAGAACAGGATGGCGCCTATGACCAAGAATCAAATTCTTGATCTCACACAACCTTGTCACAAACCCTAAAACTCCTTTTAGGTTTGCGCCACTTTCTCTCTCTAGGAAACTAGGGTTGTGTTTTCTCTCTCTTTTCACCAAAAGCCAAAATCGAATTTTGCTCTTGTGAATTAGCTAGGCAAAAGTCGAATTTTCCCAAGGTACATGAGGCCTCATAAAAGTCGACTTTTGCTATGTAGGGTTTGTGGAGTTTGATAATTATAATTAGGGAATCCCTAAATTATAGGATTATCAAATTATTAAATTATGAGATTACAATAATATCATAATTTTAGGACTTGAATTCCTAATTATAATATTACCTTAATATTATAATTTGAATTCAAATGCAATCTTGGAGAATCAAATTGGAAGATCAAATCTTCCCAAAAGATCCTTCTCCCATGCGCCAAGTCCTCCTCATTTTGTTGGAATTTAATAAATCAAAATAACAATCCTAACTCTTAGGAAGTTATAACTAATTTGTTATTTTCCAACAATATTGATTTAAGATATTACCATAATATCTTTAGTCAATCTTTTGAATTTTGAATTCTAGTCTTTATTGAATTAAAATATTACATTAATATTTAAATCCAACCTAGACCTAGAATTCGACTTCCCTATATATTATTGAATTAAAATATTACTTTAATATATTTAATTCAATCATTTGAAATCTAGATCAAATCTATTTGAATTTCAAATCTCAAGCCATGACTTTTAATTAATAAAACATTTCTATTAATTAAAATTGGCCTATATGAGGCGCCAACCTCAATCCCATTTATCCTAATATTAGTGAATTTAATAAATCAATAATTTCCTAACTTTTAGGAAACTTATCCAATTTATTTATTCCTAATATTATAAATAGGAATATAATTGTAAATAGCCTAATCCAATTATCTATTTAACAATTATATTATATATATATATATATTTAAATTTGTCCCACAAATCTAAATATCATATATCTGTAGATAATTATTTAAGACAATATTTCATGTCCCAAGACAGTCAATTATGTCTTAAACGGTGTCACCTATGTGACCCACGAATTAACCCTAATTCGTGTCCCGATGTGGCATCTTGATCCTGCTCGTGTGTGACCCAGCAGGCTCCATGTGAAGTTGGTAGCAAGTGATCTCTATGACTTACAAGTCGAGAGCGGACTCTAGCAAGCCATCACGACTACCCAAAACACGTGAGTTATCGTTTATCGCCGAAACGACTTAACCTCAGTACCACCTTGTCTTGATCCCTTTTTGTCCTTCGATATTTTGGTCAAGGATTAGGCATGGGAAAGTCATCCATAATCCAAACCTCAACTTTCTCGATTCCTTGAGTAAGTCCCAATTTCCAGTGTGGCCACACATTCCTTGGACAGACTCATCGAGGGGCCCAGTAAAATATCTCTCATCTTCTATGAGGGACAAAATTCCATCTCGGTTAACCATATTCCTCAGCACGGTAATCAACCAAACCCGTACTTAGCCCTTATGGCTACCCTGCTACGGGTAACGTTAGACTAAGCCAAAGTTTGACAACTACAACGCCGGAATGATGAAGACCTCAGGTCTAAGGGCATCGTGACAGGTGTACAGGAGAGACTAGCTAATGACTAAAACCCATGCAGGACTCTCCGGGTCGGTCAAGCAATTTGTAACCCTTTACATAATTGCACCACGACACTCGTTCTAGCCTCTAGTGCATGCATCTCTATGCACCGAGGTCATGCTGGTCTTGGTTCATTTCAAGTTCCCACTTGAATGAGCGACCAGGGACAGTTTAGATTAATTATCACATAATTAATCACGGACTGTTATCATAGTAAACATGCTAATAATATGATAACCATTAATTTATCTCTATAAATTAATTAATATGTTCACAACATATTTATAAAATGATTGGCCCTAGGGCACAATCTCCATCAAACTCCCACTTGCACTAGGTACAATCATTAATCAAACTGTTCCTACACTAGGAACATCCATTAATGCGTCTAATTCCCATTTGACATTACATAATGCTTATGTAAGACCTGTGCTGGGGTTTCTTCTAGAGGATTGGCAAAACATCCTCGAATGCTACCTTTCCATATCTTAATAGCACCATCTCTAGGTGATCTTGTCTGAGTACTTATCACTGTCGGAACATCAGTGGGGAACTCCTTCCCATTTGGTGTCTTCCTGTCTCTACAGGGTGACCACCAAGTGTACTTCAGACACTAGTTTTACAGTCTGCGTCTCCACGCGACTAACCAATTCTTTGTAGAATCAGTAATCGTACTCTGATTGGAACCATTCCAACTTACGATTGATGTGTTCAGGGAGTACATATTTCATTACTGCGATCATTCTTGGTTGGCTTGAATAATGGGCTTCTGTGTAACCACTTTACACATTAATTCTACCATAAACCAAGAAATTTGTCCTTAGTGCTTCTTAAGTACTCAAGGACCTTAATGACAGCTTTCCAGTGAACCTCAACAGGGTCACAGCTCGTCATTCATAGGGCAAATGTCATATCGAGTCTAGTACAACATGATGGATCCTATTGCCGAAGCATAAGGGATGCCACTCATGTGTCCTTAGCTCATCATGTGTCTCAGGAAACACTGATTCTTGCTAAGGACCAACACTTGATTCATCGGCATGAATTTCTTCTTGAAATCTCGCATACTGAACTCTTTCAGTATCTTATCCAAGAACGTACTTTGACTCAATTCAAGAAGCTCCCCGAGAACTATCTCTATAGATCTCAGCTTCTTTTATATCTTTCATCGAAAGTGATTTACCTATCTAAGATTCACAATCTTTAAGATAGTAATGTCACTTTCAACTAGCAATATGTCAAAGACATATGGCACCAAGAATACAAACGTGCTCCCACTAACCTTCTTGTAAACACAGGACTCATCAAGGTTTTGCAAGAAGCCAAACTCTTTTGACATCTTCACCAAAACAGTGATAAAAGCTTCTCGATAGGTGGCGGGCTCACCACGCTCCAAGAGCAACACTTCCTTGCTCTCAATGACCAAAGATCCACATCTTTGAAATTGAGAATGTGTTCTATCAGAACTTCGTCGTCCTTATGTTTTTAGAGGAGCTTCCACAACACCTTGCAGATCTTCTCTAGTTTTCGTCTGCGCCTCTCAAGTGTTTTGTGGATCTTGAACTCTTTCAAGATTCATCTTACTCCCACTGTTTCTTTTGGAAACAAGAATCCCCTCTTTTAAAGGTATTCACCTCTGACTACAAACCCTTTGTAATCAGGTGGGTAGTTGACTTGATATCCCTTTCAAGGGTATCCCACAAACACATACTTGAGGGTTTTGAAGACAGTTTATCATCTGCCCTTGGCTTATCATAAACTTGACGTCCTCAAAATCGAGACAAAACATTTATGGGACTCTTCCCATACCATATCTTATATGGCGTCTCTTAGACGAAATGGTTAAGTGTGTAGTCAGCAGCTTCTAGAGCACACCTTTTAGAGGATGGCAGAAGACCAATTTGACTCATCATAGATCGAACCTTATCCAATAGGGTTTGATACCTTTTCTCAAAACTCCATCTACTATGGGGTTTTAGAAAGAGCAAGTTGTGAGACAATCTCACAGCTTCTAAGATGATTAATAATGTCTTGACTCAAATGCTCTTCCTCTCGATCGGATTGAAGGAATTTGATTTTCTTGTCAAGTTAGTTCTCTACTTCACTTTGAAATCTCTATTTCAAAAGACTCTGACTTGTGTTTCAAAAGGTAGCCGTAGATCTAGCCTTTTGAAGCAGTTAGTGAGAGTTATTACTTTTAGCTTAGATACTTATGTGTCTACATACATCAACCATGTATGATCCCCACAAAGTTTAGACATTCTATTACTGCGGTCAGTAGAGGAATGCCTCTTGTCATCTTTCATTTTAAACAAGACTTGCAAGCATCATATGATTCCCAATCATGTGAGCTTTAGAAGTTTCATCTATATGAAGCTTCTCAAGGCGTTTCTCGTTTGTATGGTCAAAACGACAGTTGCCAAAAGTGTACATGATTAGATTCGCTAATCTGAATCCCCTTTTGTATCAATGTTATAAATATTGTTATCGTTTCTAGTTTAAGACATAATGATTATCTTTGCAAATCATATAAGCAAATAAAGATTACTTTATTAAAATAGAAACCACTCTTTAATGTTTACACATAAAATCTTCCTTATCTCTATAAGAAAGCAATGTTCAAACTTTAAAGAATAACAATAAAACTTAGCCCGAAAAGGGCAATCCAAGCTTTCATGTTCCTTTGGCAGCAACGGAAGCAACGCTTGCTCCATTGTCCACTTCTAGGTCCATATCGCTTTCGTCCTCGTTTTCTACCGTCTCTGAAGACCCTGCACATCAAATGTGAGAACCACATATCGTATCCAATACTTAAGTGGTTTAAGTAGAAAAAGAACACTTATAACAAAGATACCTGAAGTAGAGGGCATAACGCACTTCTTCTTCTTTTGATCTTCCCAGTAGTATTTTCACTTTCTCATCGCGTGTCCTGACACTTGACAGAAAGAGCAGAATACTTCCTCTGAGGGCTTTGCCTCCTTGGCAGGTGGTTGATGAGGGTCGTCCTCTGGCTTGGTCTCACCATCCAGGTCGATTCCCTTTCTCTTTCCTTTGCCCTTCAATTTCCTTTCCCTTTTCTGAATCATGGACGCCACAACAGATTTGAGCATCCCATGCAGCTCAGAAACTGATTTCTCTGTTCCTTTCCTATAGAAGCTTTTGACAAACGAGTCATAGCTCTTAGGTAGTGAGCATAGGATTATACCTGTGGCAAACTCTGGTGGAACAGGGAATCCCAGCCTATCAAGATGATCTATGTACCCTCTCATCTTTATGACATGGTAATTGACAGATTCACCTTCAGCCATATTACAAGACATAAGAGCCTTAGTGGTCTCATATCTATCTTGTCTGATCTAGTAACGGAACATTTCCTTGAGACGCATCATCATCTAATATGACATCAATGTATCCAAGCCCTCATGCAGCTCAGGAATCATTGTGTCCACCATCAGACAAGAGACCTCCAGCGAGTCGTCGAAGTGCTTCTCATAAGCCCTCCACTCAGCTCCTAGAGCGCCCTTGGCAGGCTCTTTAGGGATAGGTTTGTCCAGAACATACAGTCTCCTCTCATGGGTGAGAACAATTCTCAGATTACGAAACCATTCAAGGAAATTTGTTCAAGTCAGTTTATCCTTCTCAAGGATAGGTCACAGTGAAAAAGTTGAACTATCAATTGCCATTTGATTCTACAATTTAAAGATATGAATTTTAATTAGCATCATATATATATTCACCATTTTATAAAACCCAGTAAAATTTATTATTAGTGGCTAAGACCTATATTTCACCAAAATTTACCGTCGCGGAGGGCGATCATGCACCTTTTGGCTATTTAGGTAGGTAACTCTTTACCAATCACATCCTATGTGACTCTTAGATCTTTATGGGACTGTATCATCATATGATACATTTTATGGCATGTTTATCCCATCTAATGCCTTGAGGTCCAAAACCGTTTTGATAACCCCATTAAGTCACACAATAAAACTTGTGAATGGCTAGGCTCAAAACAACGAGGCCGAAGCCCAACCCCCATATCATCAAGGTCTACTAAACACGTGTCGCGGAGGGCGATCACCGCATCTAGCAAACCAACACTTCAACGAGGCGTCGCGTTGAATCTCCCATTCACCCGTGTGTCCTCAAGGTCAAGATAGATACGTGTCGCGGAGGGCGATCACCGTTCTATGATGAACAAGATTTCACAGGGTGTTTTATTGACGGCATTAAAACTTAAGATTTTCTAAAAGGGTTTAATATTTAAAAAAAAATTGTTCCGTTCTATAGTTTAATTTCAAAACTCCTTTTAAAATTAAACGAGTCATGCCACATGTTTATTTCCCCATGTATCACATACATATAAACATGTGCACGGATCTTGCATCATATGCAAAATCCCACGCTCGTATCGTATACGTGGTTGTAGCGTTTAAAAGTGTAAATAACATGTTAAAATCGCGTCCTAAACATACATCTAGCGCTTTGTATCACATACAAACTAAATGTAAAGCAAACATATACCGTGTTTAGATATGGCCCACCTATCCTAACAATTCTCCCAAGCCAATGAGAATTTTTCTAAAAAGAAAAGCAAAATTACAAGAGAGTAAACCCCAGTTACATTGAGGTATAAACTGAAAAGTAAAATTACATCGGATAGAGGGAGACGACACGCAGGCCGTATACACCAAAACCTAGAGCCATATCCAACACCACACAATTACATATACGAACAATTCATACAATTATGTCAAACACGGTATAGCAAAAACACATATCCAAAAACGATTTTTGTAGTGTGTTTAAATTAGGGTTGTGCAATTTTAACATGCCTTTATTCTTGAAATTAGGCCCATTATCAATAATTATAAAATTCAGGTATCACATTCAAGAATTTAAATTATTGATCCTGAAAATTTTAAAATTCATAATTTTAATAAATTTCCAGCCACCCTTTTATAATTATAATTAAAACAATTTTAATCATAATTATATGGGAATTTCGACTTTATGCCTAAATTTTTCAAGAAAACTTTAAATCAATCATATTGATTTCATATGTATCTCATACATATAATTTGCACCTTTTACATCAGTTCCAAAACTTTTATGGTGGATCTTTTCGTAAAACAACAACAAGTAAGCCAATTGAAAAACGGTAAACACATATTACACATCACATGCATAATCACCAAAACTAACACAGATCCAAAATAGCGTGGCTCTGATACCACTGTTGGGAAATCACCAGGCACACAACGCAGCGGAAACAGGCATAAATTTAAAAATTTAAATAAAACAGAATAGGCGCATAGTGATTTCTTCCCAAGGATCCGCTATATGGATCTGTATCAGTAAAAGGACCAGAGATTTACCCAAATCAATCGGCGACTTTTGTGTCTACGATGCTGAGGAGTCCACTCCGAGTGTGCTCCCTCCGCCGGTGATCCACACGAACAGTTTTGGAGATGCCTAGGTGCTAGCCTCCTTCACTTCTCCAAGTGAACCAGGGACCTTATCTACGGTGTTCTTGAATTCAAGAACAATTCTTGAACTCCAAGAACAGGATGGCGCCTATGACCAAGAATCAAATTCTTGATCTCACACAACCTTGTCACAAACCCTAAAACTCCTTTTAGGTTTGCGCCACTTTCTCTCTCTAGGAAACTAGAGTTGTGTTTTCTCTCTCTTTTCACCAAAAGCCAAAATCGAATTTTGCTCTTGTGAATTAGCTAGGCAAAAGTCGAATTTTCCCAAGGTACATGAGGCCTCATAAAAGTCGACTTTTGCTATGTATATATAGGGTTTGTGGAGTTTGATAATTATAATTAGGGAATCCCTAAATTAAAGGATTATCAAATTATTAAATTATGAGATTACAATAATATCATAATTTTAGGACTTGAATTCCTAATTAAAATATTACCTTAATATTATAATTTGAATTCAAATGCAATCTTGGAGAATCAAATTGGAAGATCAAATCTTCCCAAAAGATTCTCACCCATGCGCCAAGTCCTACTCCTTTTGTTGGAATTTAATAAAACAAAATAACAATTCTAACTCTTAGGAAGTTATAACTAATTTGTTATTTTCCAACAATATTGATTTAAGATATTACCATAATATCTTTAGTCAATCTTTTGAATTTTGAATTCTAGTCTTTTATTGAATTAAAATATTACATTAATATTTAAATCCAATTTAGACCTAGAATTCGACTTACCCTATATTTTATTGAATTAAAATATTACTTTAATATATTTCATTCAATCATTTGAAATCTAGATCAAATCTATTTGAATTTCAAATTTCAAGCCATGACTTTTAATTAATAAAACATTTCTATTAATTAAAATATGCTCACAAGAGGCGCCAACCTCAATCCCTATTATCCTAATATTAGTGAATTTAATAAATCAATAATTTCCTAACTTTTAGGAAACTTATTCAATTTATTTATTCCTAATATTATAAATAGGAATATAATTGTAAATAGCTTAATCCAATTATCTATTTAACAATTATCATATATATATTTAAATTTGTCCCACAAATCTAAATATCATATATGTGTAGATAATTATTTAAGGCAATATTTCATGTCCCAAGACAGTCAATTATGTCTTAAACGGTGTCACCTATGTGACCCACGAATTAACCCTAATTCGTGTCCCGATGTGGCATCTTGATCCTGCTCGTGTGTGACCCAGCAGGCCCCACTTGAAGTTGGCAGCAAGTGATCTCTATGACTTACAAGTCGAGAGCGGACTCTAGCAAGCCATCACGACTACCCAAAACACGTGAGTTATCGTTTATCGCCGAAACGACTTAACCTCAGTACCACCTTGTCTTGATCCCTTTTTGTCCTACGATATTTTGGTCATGGATTAGGCATGGGAAAGTCATCCAAAATCCAAACCTCAACTTTCTCGATTCCTTGAGTAAGTCCCAATTTCCAGTGTGGCCACACATTCCTTGGACAGACTCATCGAGGGGCCCAGTTAAATATCTCCCATCTCTATGAGGGACAAAATTCCATCTTGGTCAACCACATTCCTCAGCACGGTAATCAACCAAACCCGTACTTAGCCCTTATGGCTACCCTGCTACGGGTAACGTTAGACTAAGCCAAAGTCTGACAACTACAACGCCGGAATGATGAAGACCTCAGGTCTAAGGGCATCGTGACAGGTGTACAGGAGAGACTAGCTAATGACTAAAACCCATGCAGGACTCTCCGGGTCGGTCCAGCAACTCGTAACCCCTTACGTAATTGCACCATGACTCTCGTACCAGCATCTAGTGCATGCATCTCTATGCACCGAGGTCATGCTGGTCTTGGTTCATTTCAAGTTCCCACTTGAATGAGCGACCAGGGACAGTTTAGATTAATTATCACATAATTAATCACGGACTGTTATCATAGTAAACATGCTAATAATATGATAACCATTAATTTATCTCTATAAATTAATTAATATGTTCACAACATATTTATAAAATGATTGGCCCTAGGGCACAATCTCCATCACCCTTCCCTTTTCTTTGGAATTTAATAAATCAAAACATTCCTAATTCTTAGGAAATCATGATCTTCCAAAGATTATGAGTTAAGATATTACCCTAATATCTTTGATTCAAATCTTTTGAAATCTACATCAAATCTTTTGAATTCAAACTCATGACTTTAGTTAATAAAACATTTTTATTAATAAAAATTCTTATGAGGCGCCACTCTCATGCTAATATTAGAGAATTTAATAAATCAATAATCTCATAACATTTAGGAACCTTATCTGATTTATTATTCCCTAATATTATAATTGTAAATAGATTAATCCCTATTAATCATTTAACAATTATTATATTTAAACATGTCCTACAAATTTAAATATATCACAACTGTAGATTATTTAAGACAAGACTTAATGTCCCAGACATTTTGCTATGTCTTAAATTGTGTCACCGAAGTGACTCACGAATTAACCCTAATTCGTGTCCCTTTAAGCGGTGTCCTGATCCTGCTCATGTGTGACCCAGCAGGCCTCACGTGAAGTTGGCAGCAAGCCATCTCTATGACTTACAAGTCGTGAGCGGACTCTAGCAAGCCATCACGACTACCCAAAACACGTGAGTTATCGTTTTTACCAAAACCGACTTAACCTTAGTACCTCCTTGTCATAGACCCTATTGTCCTACGATATCTTGGTCATGGATTAGGCACAGGAAAGTCATCCATAATCCAAACCACAACTTTCTCGATCTTCTTGAGTAAGTCCCAATATACTGAGTGGCCACTCTTTTCCTTGGACAGACTCATCAAGGGCGCCAGTTTGATATCTCCCATTTAATGAGGGACAAAATCCCATTTTGGCCAATCCACATTCCTTAGCACGGCAATCAACCAAACCCGTACCTAGCCCTTATGGCTACCCTGCTACGAGCAACGTTAGACTAGGCCAAAGTCTGACAACTGCAACGCCGGATAATGATGACCTCAGGTCTAAGGCATCGTGACAGGCGTACAGGAGAGGCAAGCTGATGACTAAACCCATGCAGGACTCTCCGGGTCAGTCCAGCAACTTGTAACCCTTTACATAATTGCACCATGACTCTCGTTCAAGCATCTAGTGCATGCATCTCTATGCACCGAGGTCATGCTGGTCTTAGTTCATTTTCACTCCCACGAAAACAATCGACCAGGGACAGATTTAGATTAATTATCACAATTAATCACGGATTGCTATCATAGTAAACATGCTAATAATATGATAACGACATAATTTATCTCCATAAATTAATCTATATGTTCAGAACATATCCACAAAATGATTGGCCCTAGGGCACAATCTCCAACACATATTATATAGAGATGGGTCTGTTAAGGATTCTAGGAAATATACAAGAGTCACGATGATGCAATACTTTGCATATAGGCTATTCCAAAGGGTTCGTGAACCTTCTACTATATTGATATCTGGAAGGTTGTTACAACAATTTATTGTTGATGGCTATTGTGCAATTGAGAAGCAAAGACTTGATTGGTTGAGGTTCCACCAACCAATCCTTCAGAGTTATAAGCTATGAAGGTTTGACGCGTGCTAACGATAACAGTCAAGTGGCAGCATCTTCTATGGGCAAGAGAATAATCCTTCCATCTACTTTCACAGGTGGTGACCAATATATAAGGGAGAACTTTCAAGATGCAATGACCATATGTACAGCCAAGGGGTTTCCTGATTTATTTATTACATTTACATGTAATCCCAAATGGCCTGAACTTGTGCGTTTATTTGACAACTTAAATTGTTCAGGTGAGGACCGACCCGACCTTATTGTTAGGATCTTTAAGAATAAACTTGATGATCTTATCAAACAAATCACTCGCAAGAAGATGTTTGGTCAGTACAAAGCAGGTATTATGCACCATTTTGTTATTAAATTCATTTTGTATGTCTTTGTGATATCATTTTTTTTTAGATTTCTCATAGCTGTGTATTTTGTTATTTATTTATTCCTAATATATATTTTAACTATATATAAACGTCTTTTTTTTATTTCGTGCAGTTATTTACACTGTTGAGTTCCAAAAACAGGGGTTACCTCACGCTCATATTTTGTTGTGGCTCGAGACACCTCACAAATTCACTAATTCTGATCAAGTTGATGCTGTAATATCTGCTGAAATCCCCAACCCTGAGGAAGACCCTGCCTTATACAAAACTGTAAGATCATTCATGATGCATGGCCCTTGTGGTGTAGCTAGACCAAGCTCTCCTTGCATGATAGATAATAAGTGTTCGAAGCATTATCCTAAGAAATTTGTTAATAAAACGACATTTGATGAGGATGGATACTGCAAATATCGACGCAGAGACCATGGGATTACTATAGATTGCAAAGATGAGATTGGTGATTATATTGAGTGTAGGTATGTCTCACCTTGTGATGGTGCTTGGAGGATTTTTGGGTTTCAGCTAATGCTTAGAGAGCCTGCAGTTGAACGCTTACCATTTCACCTTCCTAATCAACAGTCTATTGTATTTGAGGATGACGATCCAATTGAGGATGTGGTTGACCGTAATGATGGCCGTGATTCGAAATTCTCAGCTTTGTTTAAAGCCAACATAAAATATAAGGAAGCGAAAGATCTCACCTATTCGCAATTTCCTTCCAAGTTTGTCTACCACCAAAAAGAAAGAGAATGGCATCCACGTAAGTCAGGTTATTCAATTGGTCGTTTATACTTTGTAGCTCCTGCGGCTGGGGAATTACATTATCTTCGTATATTGCTTAACATTATAAAGTGCCCAAAATCTTGGAATGATTTGAAGACTGTTGGTGGTACTACATGTCCGACTTTCAAGGATGCATGTTATGCTTTGGGACTACTTGATGATGACAAAGAGTTTATAGATGCTATCAATGAAGAAAACATATGGGCTTCTGGCATTTATTTGCGCAGACTATTTTCAAGTATGTTACTTAACAATAGTATAACCAGACCGCTATATGTTTGGGAAAAAACATGGATGCACCTCTCAAATGACATTTTGATGAAGCAAAGACACATATCAGGCAACCCAGGTACAATGTCTCAACATACACGATATTTTTATATTTTTTTATTATTTTAGTCAAATCCATTTTATTTAGTAATATAAGTTATTATTTGTTGTTCGTGACAGAATTACGTCTGGATGATGATCATCTTAAAGAGCTTGCCCTTATTGAAATTGATAGTATGCTTAGTGCTAATGGTCGTAGACTTAAAGACTATCCTCCTCTGCCTATTACCGAAATGTTGTCAGCTGCAATCTCAAGCAACGTACTTTTAATGGAGGAGCTTTACTATGATAAAAAATTTTTAAGGCAGGAGTCCATTTCTTTGCGATCTACTATGACTAATGAATAAAGTAATATCTTCAATATTATTAGTAATGTTGTGAATGAGGGTAATGGAGGCGTTTTTTTCGTCAACGGCTTTGGCGGTACTGGGAAGACATTTTTATGGAAGGCCCTCACTTCTTCCATTCGTTCAAATGGTGATATTGTGTTGGCAGGTAATTTTTTTTCCTTTTGGTTGCTGGCATTATTTATCTTTAGGTCAATTCATTTGAATATTTTTGTTTAGTCAAGAAATTAATTATTGATTACATTAGAGTTCTAACATTAATGCATCTCTATATTTTTTTCATTTATTTTTGTTTTGTTAGCATTTTTTATATCTTATTTATTATCAGTTGTTAGTTCATGTCTTTTCAATGTTCTTTGAATTGTGGATGTATTGAAGCATTATATTTTTTTTATAAAAAAAATACCCGTCTATATTTCCTTTTTTAATTTGTGTTTGTGATTAATTTTGTAACTTCGTTAAGGGTAATTACTTGACATTTTAATACAAGTCATAATTTGAATATTGTTTGATAACTATTTAGGTAGTCTTTTACTTTTTATATATTTCATTTGTTTCTACAGTTGAACGTATATAAATTTTCAGCAAGGTTATATTTAACAATGATTTACTCCAACTTTTTAAGTTTTAAATCTATACGTAAGTTACATAAACGTTTTATGAAATGTTTATATGAGGTCGTGTTGATGAATTCCAAAATTTGTTACATAAGCTCAAGAGATAATTTCCAATATTTAAAAATTGGTTGACGTCCAAATATTAATTTTTATGTTATTATTTATATATGTTCGGCAATTTAATAATTATTTCCTATGTTGTCTATTTTTAAATGTTTTGTCATCTTTTTATGTCAACTGGATATTTAAATATAGGTTTGAGGGCTGGTATTTGATAAGATGATCCTTTGAGGCATGTTATATATTTTTATTTCTCTTTTTCTTTCTAATGCTAATCTATTTATTTTAATTTGATTTGTTAATATGTAATATTTTTGTTT
Source organism: Chamaecrista fasciculata (assembly GCA_003254925.1). Classification (NCBI taxonomy): domain Eukaryota; kingdom Viridiplantae; phylum Streptophyta; class Magnoliopsida; order Fabales; family Fabaceae; genus Chamaecrista; species Chamaecrista fasciculata. Next base: position 58,197 of record QANZ01045943.1, on the reverse strand, counting down.
CTTAAAATAGTTGCTTCCAGTGGCATTGCATCTCTACTTATTCCTGGTGGTCGGACTGCACATTCCCGTTTTGCAATTCCATTACAATGTCATGAGGAGTCAACTTGCAACATTTCACAGGGAAGCGATCTTGCTGAACTATTAGAGCACACCAAATTGATTATATGGGATGAAGCTCCAATGACCAACAGGTATTGTTTTGAAGCTCTTGATCGATCTTTGAAAGATATAATGCGCTCCAAGAATTCCCAGAGTTCCGAATTATTATTTGGTGGTAAAGTGGTTGTGTTTGGAGGTTATTTCAGACAAATTCTTCCTGTTATTCCAAAAGGGACTAGACAAGATATTGTTTTAGCTTCCCTTAACGCATCTTACATATGGGATTCATGCAAAGTCCTCTTTTTAACAAAGAATCTGAGGCTCATGGAAGGAGGTTCAAATGCAAATGCCAATAGCATTAAGGAGTTTTCTGAGTTGATTTTAAGTATTGGAGATGGGAAGATAGGCGAAGAGATTATTGATGGAGAATTTGGTGTTAGAATTCCAGATGATCTTCTACTTCGTGGTGTCACTGATCACATTAGAACAATAACTGAATCAACATATCCGGATTTCCTAAATAGTTACCACCTTCCTAATTATTTTAGTGATCGAGCTATTTTAGCTCCAAATCTTGATGATGTTGCCGAATTGAATGACTATATGCTCCAACAACTTCCTGGGGAGGAAAAGCTATATCTTAGTTCTGACAATATATGTATTTCTGACACTACACCCTCTGAAGATATGAATACATACACTACTGAATTCTTAAATACCATCAAGGGGTCTGGAATTCCAAATCATGAGATCAAATTGAAGATTGGAGCTCCTATTATGTTGCTTCGTAATATTGACAGATCTTTGGGTTTGTGTAATGGTACCCGTCTCATTGTTTCACGTCTTAATGATCATGTCATTGAGGCACTCATTACTTATGGTAAATTCACTAATGAAAAGGTACTTATTCCTCGGATGACAATAACTCCTTCAGATTTTAAACTACCATTTAGGTTTCAACGTAGACAGTTTCCCATTATGCTTTCCTTTGCAATGACTATAAATAAGAGTCAGGGACAATCCTTATCAAATGTTGGTTTATACCTTCGTCGTCCTGTTTTCACCCATGGGCAATTATATGTTGCAATGTCTAGGGTTCGTTCAAGAGGAGGTTTGAAGATTCTGCTATGTCATGATGATAATGAGGATCCAGACATTACTTCTAATGTTGTCTACCGAGAAGTTTTTCAAAATATTGAATAGTTTGCATGACTACATTGTTATAGTAGCTTTTCATTAGTTATTGTTATTGATTGGATTTTCTGAGTTATTTCTATATTCAGACATTTATGTTATTCATTTTTATTTTGTAATATAAACCATATTTTGTGTACCCATATATATAGTTTGTTTTTTCTTATGCCTTTTTTCTACAACAATATGAATCAATTCAAATATCAGCTATATGGGGTAATTATTAATCTATGAATTTTTTATTTAACCATCATTTTTTTTTTATGGAATCTTATCTACAAGTACATATTTATGATGTTTAATCTTATATTTTAGTCAATTTTATGTAACAATTTATATATCAATTTTCTGTGTCGGTCTACCCATGCATTGCACGGGTGCTGGGCTAGTTCGAGACAAAAAAAGATATAAAACTGATCTGGGACCTGAAACAAAGTTATAAGACCAAATTCGCACTTTGACCTTTTATGTTTATCATTTAATTTTAACGTTACTCCTATATATTTCCAACATCTCCAACTTAACAACTTCACTTTTGTCTAAATCTTGAGTATGGGCTCCCAATTATAACTTAGTTTCTGACTTGCAACCAACAAGTTAATTACTGTTAAGTCTCTTTAATCTGTAAGTTGGAATCCATCCAAAGAGAACCAAGACAAGCAAAAAAGACACCAAATTGGCTGACTCACTACATGCGTGTAGGCCATTTTGGTACCTGAACGTCATCATTACCTCACTTATAAATTAGGTCAAAGTGCACTTTTAGTCTCACAATTTTCGCTCAGATCTCAATTTGGTCCCATAATTTTTTTTGTTACACTTTTGGTCTTATATCTTTTGATCAAGTCTCAATTTGGTCCCAAGTTGCACTTTTGGATTCATATCTTAGGTCAGATTGCAAAATTAGTCTCATCATTTGGTCAGGTTGTAGAATGTTTCATATATTTGTAAAAGATTGCATATTATGGGACTAATAGTGTAACTTTTTGCAAATATATGAGACTATATCTATAACAAAAATCCAACGCCAAGCACATGTGGAAAGGCAACCTCTGGAATCTCCCACACTTCTCTAGTATATGAGACCATATGGGATCAATTCTGCACTTAACCAAAAGATATGAAACTAAAAGTGTAATAGAAAAATATACAGGACCAAATTGAGACCTAAGTAAAAGATATGAGACCAAAAGTAGAATTTGGCCTACAAATTAACATTTAACAATATCTGTATATAAGTTGGGTAGCTTTTAATTTCTGATTCATACACATGTATATATATATACACATTATCCAACATAATATACATACATACATTAATACATATATATATATAATCATTTTATCAATAACACTATGATCAATTGCTTTCTTGTCGTTAGAATTCAGACACAGCTATAGCCCTTGCCCCTTGCTGATTCTTCACTCTGGCAATAAGCCAAAAAGCTGATCTCGTTTAAAACAAAAATAAAATCAATTAATTAATTAATTATATTCTCTCCAGCCCATTAATTATAATAAATTACCATTCACCTCTGTTTTTCTTCTTGTGGTTTCGTTGTTCTTGTATTCAATTTTCTACTGTTATCATATACTGTCACAAGTACAGAGACACATGAATGCACTAAGAAGACTAAAGAAATTAAATGTTCTTCCTTTCTATATACGTACTCTATATATAGCGACCCATCGATGGTTTATTTCATAAGACATTTTACAGAGCAAGACTGCAACAATATAATTTAGCTATGTATAGTATGTGTGTACTTATTGCAGTATGATCAGTAGTAATTTGTTCGCTAAATTGTAAGAAATCTCTTTCAACTTAAGATCATGTGTAAAAATTAAAGCTTCCATAATTTTTTAACTTTGACATATAAGCTCACAAACTTTAATTTGTTTACGCAAAACCTTCTTTTGTCGTTTAAGTTCTTACAATAAAAGAAATTAATAGATCATGCTTGGTCAAAAACCATTTTGTCAGTCAAAATTACTCTGAACTTGTAATTAGTGGTATTTGCGATTCACTCATATTATAACTAAATGGTTGATAATGAAGTATAATTCCTTAGTGCTTTTGACACAAATTGAAATTCAGAGGTTATATATATGTCAAATTTAAAACTTTGGGAAGGCTTTTAATTCCCAAATGACACTAAGTTCAGGGGAGTTTATTACAATTTAGCCTAATTTTCACTAATCAAAAAGAGAATATATATATATATATATGAGAAAACTTACTATTTTTTTTTTTGAATTTATACTAATTCAATAAATCAGTCCCTAATAATCAAAAAATATAACTAAGTCCTTAAATTATTGTAATCATCAACAATTTGATCATTGAGTCAAATTCAGATACCGAAACATAAAAATTTAGTACAAATTGAGAGACCAATAAATACTGATTTAGGACAAATTTTATGGACCAAAATCTTAAAATTAGTTCAAATTTAATGACCAAATTGTCAACAAGTGCCGAATCATTGACAATTGAATTATTTTAGGAATCAAATTGTGTATTTTGTATTAAATTAATATTATTTGGTCTCTGAACTTGGACTAATTTTATAATTTTTGGTCTCTGAATTTGTACTAAATTTATACTATTTGGTCCATGAATTTATACTTTTTAATCCCTAAATTTGACCAAATGACCAAATCATTGACAATTGCAATAATTCAAAGACGGTAATATATTTTGATTATTTAGGGACTGATTAGTTAATTCGATGTAAATTAAGGGTTCAGATAATAAATTTTCTCTTGTTTAAAATATCTAATGAACATGGGGCCCTTGGGGTAAAAATTTTAATTTAGGGCTCTCCTTCAAGCGACCAGAGACATATGGTATCATTAGTATGGTTGATATCATGGGCTTTCCATAAATATGATAGTCTTGGTGATTCAACAATTTGTGGACCTATATTGATTTACCTTGGACGACAAGCTCTACACAGACAGTGACCAATCCCTTAAGCTGCATTTAAGGCTATCTGTTTGTTTCTTGGGAAAGTGATTTTCCTGGCAATAAACTCATTTGCCATCATGACCCATGTGATGTTCAGCTTCATCTCATTAATATATATGTACAAATTAGTACTAGAACGTAGGTGGTAGAATCCAATTTGCTAGCTTCAAATTGCTCAAACCCACAATTCTTTATTTATTCTTCCTACAAAGAAATTTTAAAATGGCCAAAGTCTCAAATTGGTCTCTTATGTATAGGGTAGATTTTAAATTGGTCTTATATTTTTCATTCGTTTCATATTAGCCCTACATGTTTTTATGATGTATTAAATTGGTCTCAAACTTACTTTCAAGACGCAATTCGACCTCATTTGCTGGCGATTTAAACTGGACAAAAAAAGAACTCTTCAAGAATTAGCACATAGTTTCAAACTCATCGTATTTGGATTGAAAACGAGAGAAATATGACCGATTTCACTTATTTGATCGTGAAACAACTTACCCACTTTTGAGGCTCAATTTGACCTCGTTTATTAATGGTCTCAAAGTACTCGTAAAAAAACACTCGTAGCTCTAGATCGTCGCATTTGAGCTTGAAATGAGATAAATATAATCACATTCAATATTTTTTGGACCAATTTAAAACATCATAGAAACATGTAAGACCAATATTAAATAAATGAAAGATAAAGGACTAATTTGAGACTTTGACCTTTTAAAAAAATTCAATTCAAATCAAAGGCTTTTATACTTCATTTCTAACCCCTTTTGCTTCATTTTCTGGTTCATCCTACACCACGTTACTTCTCATTGTCATAGTCATAGTCATAGCCAGCTAGTTTTATTTCCCGTTCCCTTGATCATTCACTGCAATGAAAATTACACACCATGGTAATTAATAATTCTTTCACTGCAATAATAACTGTCACAAAATTTCAAACAGCAAACGGTCAAAATTAAAGGTGCCAAGTTCAAAGAAGGGCAGAAATTCTCCCATGTAAGTGCGTATAGATAAGTGAAAATGAGAGGACAACTTTTTGGTTAGACTAAGTTGATTCGCCTTGAGATTTATGATTTCATATTTAGTCTTAATATAAAAAGTATATAAATTTAAAACAATTCAATGGTATAAGAAATATATTTTTCTAGTTTCTTATCGGTTTATAAATGCAATTGTTTAGTTCTTACAACATTATTCTATGGAATAAATAATTGATTTTTGCACACAAATTAAATTAGAGATCAAAACGTGTATTTATGTTATGAAATGACTAACTTATAATTTTCAGACAAATTTAAGAACTATATCTAAAGTAAATTTTTGTAAAGTTACTTATGTATATTAAAGAGTATACGTGTAATATGTTAGCTATTATTATCTTATTCTGGTTTTCATAGTTTTATCTAAAACAAAATAAAACTTTTGATAGTTTAATTAGGGCATTTCATTGGAGAACCCTTTTGATTGATGATGGCTTTGGTGAAAGAGGTGAGAGGATTAATATTGTAAGTCCAAATCGCTTTCATATTTAATCCGCGAGGAATATAATGTGATGTAATGTTACAAAAGGAAGATGAGCCCCATATTAAACATAGAGAGAGAGAGAGAGAGAGAGAGAGAGAGAGAGAGAGAGAGAGAAAACCTAAAATATGGGTGCAATACGTACGTTATGGTGAAAAAATGTGCTCTTACAATATTAATTATTTTGTTCCCTATGCATGAGGGTTATATGGAAACTTGGAAGAAAGATCAGGATGTGTAACGAAGTATATATAAGAGAACAATATAATAAATAACCCACAGTGTAATTTTGGTATTTTAAACATCTTTTGGTCATGTTGTAAAAGAGGTCATTATCTTTTTTATTTTATTTTTTACAATTTTGGTCCCAAGAGAGTATTGGGTGAAAAACATATGGATGTGATCCTCTAGTAATTTGGATCCTCTATAGTGTAGTATAGGTGTAGTGTTTAGAGAGAAAGGAACAAGTAGAGAGAGAAAGTGGGTCTCAGTGACACTTTCTCTCTCTACCTTATTCCTTTCTCTCTCAACATTACACCCTTAAAGTATTATAGAAGATCCAAATTGGATCCTCTAGCTTGAGGTTTCTAATAAGAACTCTTGGTAAAAGTGTCTTGGTTGTCCAAATCTGATTGCTTGATTCTTTGTTGGCCTGTTATATACTTGGTTAGAGGTTGTGAAATAATATTATTTTCATAATGTTAACGTTTCCATTATACAAAAATTTATGTCAATGATAATATAATAATGAGTAATGACTAAGTTAATGCTATTATTTTCATACTCAAATTTATATGTAAATAAAAAGTTTTTAAATTAATATTCTGTTAATTGAAACAATAAGGCTCCGTTTGGTACACCACCAAACACTTTTACATCGTAAAAGGGCACAAAGTCCAAGATTTCATATGTTTGGTATGGTAATTTGAGCTATGTAAAGTGGATTACAATGTAAAGGGCTTTACATTACATAGGCCATTTTTCTTTACTTCACATTTCTGATGTAATCCAAGTCTACCTAGGGAATTATGGTAGAATTCCTAATTTGCCCCTCTCATTCCCATCCCATCTCCTCCCCAAATGGTGAACGGCGGCGGCGGCGGTGCACGGCGGCACCGACCACCGTGGACGGCGGGTCCGATCATCGTGCACGGCGGCGCCGACCACCGTGGACCACCGTGCACGGCGTCTCCGACCACCGTGGACCACCGTGCACGGCGACTCCGACCACCGTGGACCACCGTG
>QANZ01045943.1:3864-50559 GCA_003254925.1 Chamaecrista fasciculata | reverse complement strand
AGTATAACAAAACCTAAAAAATTCGGCGGACTAGGAATTAGGAAATCAAATTTAGTTAATGCCTCCTTCATGGCCAAGTTAAAATGGAACCTTCTAACAAATAGTAATAACTTACATACCAAAGTTCTATCCCATAAATACGGAAAAAACCTAACAAAAAATTTACACTGCAAATCTTTTATCAGAAGAAGTCTCGACAAAGATAAGAACATCTTAAATAAGAACTCCATCTGGATCTTAGGTAATGGACAAACTATAAATTTTTGGCATGATCGTTGGCTTCCATGTGGACCTCTTAAAAACTTACTTCATGGCCCCCTCCCCCTCTCTGATACCTCATCTAACTATAACTCTTACATTAACCAACAAGGTTGCTTAGACTTCTCAAAAATTCCTTATAACATCCCCCTCTCAATTAAAAATCAAATTATAGGTACTCCTAAAGATTTAACCAACACTATCCCTGACTTTCTCTCTTGGTCTCTCACGGGAAACGGCAAATTTACTACTTCCTCCGCATACCTTAGCTTTTTTATAGACCAAAATATTTCTGATTGTAACTGGATCTGAAAAAATAGTCTTCCTCCTCGCTTTCCCTTATTCCTTTGGAGACTTTTACATAATGCTTTACCAACTAAATATAATCTTTTTATTAAGAATTGCTCTCCCAACCCCCTTTGTCTTCTTTGTCTGAACGCCAATGAAGATTTAGACCATCTCTACAAATCATGTCCCTGTATCATCCCCCTTTGGAATCTCCTTCCCTCTCATGATCAAAACAGACATCTCTCTTTTCCAGACTGGTTGAAATTTCACTGCAACCACAAAAAAAATTCAAACACAACATCCCTTGGAATTTTTTTCTTCATGATCTTAATTAGAAATATCTGGTTAGCTAGAAATAACCTCATTTTCAATAAAAAAACCCTTTCTTTCTCATCAAATCATTCAACACAGCATTGCAGAATCTCTTGAGATCCACTTCATATCAGATTCCACACCCCCTGATCAAACCTCTATTACTTCCTATGTTAATTGGTTACAACCTGTTTACCCTTTTTCAAAGCTTAACTGTGATGGCTCTGCAAAGGATAATCTATCTTTTAGGGGCTGGGGGAATTATTAGAGACTCTAAAGAAATTTGGATCTCTGGTTTCTCTGTCTTTCTTGGAGCTGGTAACATTATTAAAGCTGAACTTTGGAGTGTCCTTCATGGTCTAAAATTGGCACATGATCTTAACATTACACATATTATCATCGAAACAGACTCAAAACTCACGGTTCAACTTCTTACAGATCCTGTTTTTTCATCTCATCACAATCTCTTCTCTCTGGTTCATAATTGCAGATGTTACCTGCAACTTTTTGAAGAAGCTAAGATCAATCACACCTTCAGGGAAGCAAATCAACCTGCGGACCTACTAGCAAACTGGGGAAGAGAATCCACCTGCCCCCTGACTATCTTCAATTCTATGCCTAATTTTATTTCCATGTCTTGCTTTTATGATTCCATGAACTTCTCCTTTCCTAGAATTTGTAATAGACCTAGTAACTCTGATAGCCTTCGCTGCTCTTTTTCTAGTTCTTCCTCTTTTTTAGGCATTAATAGCCACTCTGGTGTAACTTGACTATGTTACACATCCTATGTTCCTGCTTTTGTTTCCTTAATGAATTTCGTATTTTATCAAAAAAAAAAAGGATGCATGATCTTTGAGGAACTAGCTAATTTAAGGATATCAATTTTTGAAGGATTAGATTACGAACAAATCACTTTATCTGTGAAGAACTAAAATATTTACTCTAGGTCAAAATTTTATTTTGATTCCTAATGCTTGCTCTAATTTTTTTTATGGTTCCTAACATTTTTCTGTTCTATTTTGATCCTTAATATTTTTCAATAGTTTTCATTATCGTTCCTGATGAACTAGAAAATAAACTAAGGCTTACCTAGTTCAATGGAGGGGATCGCAGGAGCAATCAATCAAGAAGTGGCCTGCAAAAGACTTCACATAGAGGCTTTACGAAGGTTATTCTGACGATCAAGTTAGAAAGAGGGTTTGATGTGAGTGTAAGAGAATTCAGAGTGAGAGATGTAACTAACCTTTAACTGCAGATGTGAGGGAGTACTTATAGTGTAATGGATTGCATGCAGAGTCATGGAGGTGCCCAACTTGCTCAGACTCACGTTCCCTGAGAGTGGAGGAAGTGGGAGTCCGAGAAAGGTGGAACGTGCTAATCGTGGGAAGATGGGCTCTTCCCGGCGAGAGCTCGCCCATCGTCGGAGAGAGAGACTTTGATGGGTCAAAGCTCGTCGGATCGTGGGAGAGAGACTAGCATTGACCAAGTCCACAGTGCAATGGACTTGGGTTGGCGAACGCCCAAATAGTGAGTTATCAGTTCCTAACTACTGAATGTGGTCAAATGCAATAAAATCAAAGTTACAAGTTACTCTTCATGAGTTATTTCTTTGTACAATCGGGACCGTCGACAAACAAAGTCAAATCGAACTTGAAATTGAGCTTAACTAAGTAGGCATCTCATTTTATGAAGTTGGCCATATATTTCTTATTTTAAGTTTGAATATAACCAAATTAGAGTTATAAGTTACACTTGAAGAATTTTTTTTTCTAACTAGATGGAGCTAATGTCAAACATGGTCAAATAGTGCACCAAAAGTTGGTAATAGTGTTTTGACTAAGCCCACTTTTGGAATATTATTTGATCTTATATATTTGTCGACGACCCCAACAAGATAAAGAAGGAATTTATCAAGAGTATAAGTAGCTCCCATTTCATTGCATTCAGATTTGAAACAAGAAATATATGACCAATTTTATGGAAACCCACTTTATCATACTCGATTTTCAAACTAGATTTGTTATCGTTTACCAACAATCTCAACTGGAAAGAAAATGAACTTGTTAGGAGTAACTCATTACTCTGATTTCACCACATTTGGATTAATTTAAAAAGAAAATGTATATGGTCATATTTAGTAGTTAGGGACTAATTATGAAGCTTAATCAGGACTAAAACAAAATTGTTGGAAAATATTATGGACCAAAACAGAATAGAAAAAATATTTGAGACTAAATTGAAATTTAGAATAAATATTATATAGAGATCAAAATGAGATTTTGACATAATTTATACAATTAATATGTTCCTATGATGGTATGTTAAAAGCAATATGGTAGGCACACGTGCACAAATGCGCCCCATGTGCCATTTCATTGTTATGATATATAAAGTTGATAATATTAATTCTTGATAAGACTAATTAAGTGTTGAAAGAGCTATTTCTCTAACTATGACCAGAATCCCTTGATTAGATTACATCTTTGAAAAGGAAAATACAAAACCTTTGACCTAAATTTTGAAACATTTTCTTCAGCTATCATGTTAGATGGGACCCCACTAATAATCATGTGTAGTGGCCTCAAACTTAATGCTCCAATTTTTTTTTTCATTGACATTAACACTATATCAACCTTGAATTATTTATTTAATTCCCTCATTAATTGGAATTTACAATTATACGTAGACATGACCTATATATTAGACACCACTCAGGGTTTGGCAACCATACCTAATTATAATTAATATTTTCTTGTTTGATGATGTGAATGATACCAACAACACATAACATGATAGGAGGACAGCGGTTTAGGCCATGCTTAGCTTCAATTATAGTGTTCTTTATTTCTTAATTATCAGAATCAAATCTACATGAATCTTGTATATGTTTGATAATGATAAAGTGTAAAGTCAATAATGATAAATTAATTAATGTCTTAATTGGCATTGCTTTGAATTTAAGTTTTTAATTATAAAAGTTTTTGTTCATCCCTAGGAGATATATATATATATATATATATATATTTAATGAACATATATATACCCTCCTCCCTTGCAAACTAATATTAATTTTTTTAGGATTATTTTGATTTATGTTTTGACATTTAATTACAACTTAAGATTGGTATCATTAAGATTAAACCAATTGTTATTACATATATATATATATATTCCATGGATCAATTAAATAATATAATTTTATCTTTTGGAGACTAAATTGAGATATTTGTCATTTTTCATACACTAAATTATTAATTTGCTCAAGTTACTTAAAAGAATGAATGTTTAAGTTGATGTTGTGTCTAATTAGTTAGAAGATGACAATAAGGTGTGGTGTAGGGGACATATAGTGAGCATGCCCCATCACTAATTGTCTTCTTCTAAGGGAAAGAACTCCCACAAATGAAACAAATTTAATTTGACTTAATTACTACCTAGCTAGTGCTTCAAAGTTCACATAAATATTAATGGGGCTTAGTTAATGCCAAGTTTATTCACTATTACGTTATATCAAAAGTTTATATGCATGGCATCAATCAAAATGTAAATATAAACTTGTAACAAAAAAAATTAAGGCAAAACACCCTTTCGTGCCCTTAATGTTTGCAGTGATTTTCAGTTTTGCCCCTAACGTTTCATTTTGTTCAGGCGTGCCCTCAATGTGAAACTAACGTTTCAATTATGCTCCCAATTTTGACTCAATGCCCATGTGGCAATTTTTTTTACTTATGTGTCATTTTTTTGGTCTGACTTGAATACGTGGCATGATGACTGGACATTCCTATTTTTTTTCATCGTGGCATGATGACCGGATTTACATTTTTGAACATAAAAATTGAGTAAACTAGCAAATCAGTCCCTGGATTTACATTTTTCATCATCTTCATTCATTTTAGTCCCAAATCCTCAAAATAAAATTGTAAAGTGTCCCAAAACTCTTCCAAACATTCCAATTTAGTCCTTAAAAATATTAAAAATCCTAAACCCTAAAATCCTAAAAAAAACCACTCTCTTGCAATTTGGTCCCTGGGTCCTCAAATTTATTAAATCAAAATTAAAAAAAAAACATTTTGGTCCCTAAACCATAATTTCATCATCATCATCATCATCATCATCATCATCATCATCATCATCATCATCTTCATCATCTTCACTTTCATCATCTTCATCATCTTCACAATTAATCTTCATTTTGCTCACTGATTTTGGTCCCTAAACGAATTTGAATATTTTCTAAATTGAAACCCCAAGCGTGATTCATATCCCAAACAATCTCTTCATCCTCTGCCCAGTCAAATTCCTCCAACCCATATGCAACTTCCACGGCATCACTTGCGAAAGCGGCTTCGTCGCCGGAATCAATCTCTCCGATCACCAACTCTCCGGCATCATCCCCAATTTCAAATCCCCAATTTCAATTTCAGAAACCATTTTCACATCTAGCCAAAACGAACCAAAATCGTGAATTCTGGGTTAGCGTTTTCAACCCTCGAGAAATCAAAACCATGTGAGATCAAGCATGAGCCGCTTACTGTGACAACCCCAGCAAAAAAAAAGAATGAAATATGCAAATCTTAGAATTTGGGAATTCATTTCATCTTCTTCCTCTTCTTCGATTTCTGCCGAGGCGTTGGAATTCATTTCTAAATTGAATAAAAATTGAAGGAAATGGAGAGCTTGGTTGAGTCTAGAGATAAGGTTTCGCCGATTTCTTTTGTGGGTGAAGGAGAAGATGAAGATGATGATGAATTTAGGTTGTTGAATGGAAGATGAAGATGGATTTTGGGAAAGAGAAGATGAAGATGATGACGATGAATTTAGGTTTTTTTAGGGTTTAGGTTTATGGTTTTAGGGTTTGGGGTTTAGGGTTTAGGGTTTTTAATACTTTTAAGGACTAAATTGGAATGTTTGGTAGAGTTTTGGGACACTTTACAATTTTATTTTGAGGATTTGGGACTAAAATGAATGAAGATGATGAAAAATGTAAATCCAGGGACTGATTTGCTAGTTTACTCAATTTTTATGTTCAAAAATGTAAATTCAGTCATCATGCCACGGTGGAAAAAAAAAAAAAGGAATGTCCAGTCATCATGCCACGTATTCAAGTCAGACCAAAAAAATGACACATAAGTAAAAAAAATTTCCATATGGGCATTGAGTCAAAATTGAGGGCATAATTGAAACGTTAGTTTCACATTGAGGGCACGCCTGAACAAAATGAAACGTTAGGAGCATAACTGAAAATCACTGCAAACGTTAGGGGCATAAAATGGTGTTTTGCGAAAAATTAAATATAAATATTTTTTGTCACAAAAAAGTTTAAGTGAGTTGGGTCTCGGAGGCTCATCACCAAGACCAAAGCAGGCCTCATGGCTCTATGAACGCTTACAGAAGTACTTACAGATCGCCTACCAACAAGGCCCTCACGTCAGCAGTGGGAATCGAACACACAACTTTGTGGATTATGAGTCGACTCTTTATCAACTAAGGCAGTAAATTAAATATAAATTTAATGTGATCATATAGTAATTCATTCTCCACCATTAATTTAATTAGAGGTACCAAAAGAACCACATAATTGGCAACTCAAAAATTACAACAAAAAATATGAATAACTTTTCAGAAGATTAAGATATTTTATCAAACATATGAAATTATTTTGTGTCTACATTTTGTATTATTACTTTTATAAAATTAAAATAAATAAAACCATAAGTAATCCATTATTTATTATATAAAATTTACTATATATGATTTATATATATATATAATTGTTACTAGTCTAACTATGATCCACTACTGTTTAACTATTGAACCTTGAACTAGTATTTTGTCTCATTTGATTTTTAAAACATTGCTTTAAAATTAGTATAATAATAATAATAATAATAAAAATAATAATAATAATAATAATAATAATAATAATAATAATAATAATAATAAATTATTATGATTCTCACTTAAATTAAAAGTTCAAGTCAACCGTACATAATTCTAAATAAAAAATTATATGAAAAAATAATAAATTAAATTATGAAATATCAATGATAATTAATGATACTATAAATTAAATGTTTTGGTATTATAGCAAATGAACAATATAGAACTTTCACTGGCTTTTCAGAAATTCAGATGCTGTTGCTAACACGTACACAGTATATATTGGCCCCTTATCATTTGTAAGTCACATGGTCATGATCAGTTTCATATTGTCACCTATATATAAAAGCTTATAACGTCAAGATATAATGGATCACTTATATTTAATTCAGACATAAAAAGCTCACTAATTTGACAGAGAATTTTGTCCATATATATATAGCACATGCGTTATAGTGTTTTGTACTTGAACCAAATTAATAGTTAGCCAGAGATAGATTTAATTTTTGGGAAATTATTATAACTTGCATGCATGTGTGCTATAATAATTAATAATATTCTGATGCGATATATATGGTCCATTATTCCCCTTTTAATTTAATTTGGTCCTGCTCTTTTCTCGATCTTGTTCATTTTCAGAACTGAGTTTCATTCCAATGGTCCTTCATTTTTCCGATATGCTTTAAGTGATGAAGATTGTGTCATAGGGTCAATCATTTTATATGTATGAATATATTGTTTGACTGATTTATGAATGATAAATTATGTTGTTATCATATTATTAGCATGTTTACTGTGATAACAATCCTTGATTAATTATGTGATAATTATTCTAAACTGTCCCTGAACTTTGGCCTAGTCCAACGTTGCCCGTAACAGGGTAACCATACAGGCTAGGTACGAGTTTAGTTGTTTGTCGTGCTGAGGAATGTGGTTGACCAAGAAGGAATTTTGTCCCTCATTAAGTTGAGAGATATTTGACTGGGCCCCTCGATGAGTTTGTCCAAGGAATGTGTGGCCACACAGGGTAATGGGACTAACTCAAGGAATCGAGAAAGTTATGGTTTAGATTACAAGAATGATTTTCCCATGCCTTATCCATGACCAAGATATCGTGTGACAATAGGGATTATGACAAGGTGGTACTAAGGTTAAGTCGTTTATGNTGAATTCAAGATTTGAATTTGAATTAAGATATTAGGGTAATATTTTAATTCAATTTGTTAAGGATATTAATAAGTTGGTTATAACTTCCTAAGAGTTAGGATTGTTATCTTATTTATTAAATTCCTATAAAACCACTAGGAGGGGGCGAGTTCTTCAAGATTCAAATGCAAGATTTGATCTTGCATTTTGAATTTCAATAATGCATTTTGAATTTTAAGTTAAGATATTAATGTAATATTTTAATTAAGAATTCAAATCCTCTTGACTCATTCCAACCAATGGGAAGTGTGCTTTCAAGATTTGGATTTCAAGATATGATCTTGAAATTTAAATTAAGATTGCATCTTAATATTGAATTATAATATTAGTGTAATTTTATAATCAAGATTTGGTGATTCCCTAATTTAAGGAGTGGGGACTCTTTATAAACATTACAAGTCGCCTAAAACAATGTGGAGAGAAGAAGAAAAGTCACATAACCCTAGAGGAAGAGAAGGGAGTTTTGAACTAACCCTAAACTTAGGGTTTTAGAGGCAATTTGTGTGTGAGGAAGAGAGAGATGCGAAAAACCCTAGAGTAAGTGGCCAAGAAGTTCGTTCTTGGTACTGCGCCACTTGTTCTTGGATATTTCAAGAAGTGTTCTTGAAATTCCAAGATTGTAGATCGGTTCCCATAATCTCTTGGAGAAGAGATTGGAGGCTAGCACCTGAGTATCTGCTAAACTGTTTGTGTGGATCACCGGCAGAGGAAGGACACGAGTCTGTGGACTTCTTGGAATTACGTTTTTCAAAGCAACCGTCTGATTTAGGTAAACGTCTTTTCTCTCTGGTATAAACACAAGTAGTGGATCCTTTAGAAGAGATTATATAAAATTTTAATTTTACCTTTTCCGCTGCGTTTGCTCCATAATCTCCAACATTAAGTTCGTATATGTCATTCTTCGGCTTTGGTACTTTTATCTCATTTTGGCAGAAAATAAAAGCATGTCTTTATTTAAGATTTAATTCGGAATTAATGCTCTTAGTCCAAGGAACATGAGTTCAGAAAATGATATAATATATATATATATATATATTACCTTTTAGCCTATATATATATATATATTACCTTTTAGCCTCTTTAAGACTTCAACCCCCCAAAATGATCGAACCAAAAATATATAGGTAAAATCAAAGTGCAATTTTAGTCTGATAACTTTTGCTTAGGTATCAATTTGATCTTATAATTTTTTTTTTGTACTTTTGGTCTCATATGTTTTGCTCGGGTCTTAATTTGGTCCTGTGTTATATTTTTTGTCTCATATCTTTGGGTCAGGTTGTAGAATTGGTCTCATTTATTTGCAAAAGGTTCAACATTGTGAAACTAACAATAGAACGTTTTCTAAAAATATGAGACTAAATTTACAACAAAAAAATATATAGGACCATATTTGACCAATTCTGGATCAGACCAAAAGATATGGGATAAAAAGTGCAGCAATAAAAATACAAGACCAAATTAAACCTGAACAAAAGATATGAGACAAAAAATATATTTTGGCCAAATATATATGTATATATATATTTCTTTAATTAGTTTCTATCTGAGCTAAACTTCAGTACATTAAAGAGATATACAAGTACTTCACCAAAAGGCCTTTTTGCTTGAAAAGCAGGTTGGACCAATGAATTAATTAATTGAGAGATTTATTTTTTGTGATAATTAATTAAATTAAATTGGAACGAAAAAAATAATTTTTCATAATTAAGTACTGACCTAGTGGTTTTTTTCTCGATCTTTCTTTGAAAAAATTAATTGAAAAGAGGAGTACTAATATTTTTAAGACTTGTCTTATAATCATTAATTAATTTTTTAATATTATGAAAAATATTATACTATAACAATGTAGCTCCATGAAAGAATTATTAAAACCTTAAAAGTAGGTTTTGTGGGGCAAGTAAATGAGTAGTGAGTTGCAGACAAAGCCAGAAAGGGAAGAAAAAGAAGAGAGAGAGAGAGTGAGAAAAAAAAAAAGGTGAAGCCTACTAAAAGGGATATTCTTATTTTATCTTATTTTTTTCTTATTCTCCAATGACGTAGTTTTTGGATAGGCTAACACAATTAAATAATTATGAAGAAGCATCAGCAAATACCAAACAAGTCCTTAAACAAATGCTCAACAACAAACCCCCAAGTCATCCACTTTTTTTTACTATATATATTAAAAAAATAGGATTCCTGCTCTCTCTCTATATATATATATTAACTGTTAATTATTCCATCAATGATAAGGCTTTGTTTATGATTTTTAACGATGAACCAAATTAATTTATAGAAAATTCAAAGTGCAAAAAAATAATATGATTATTCTCTACTTTACTTTTTCTCTTTCTAGCTAGCTAGATATAGATCAATATATAAGCTTCCAAAGGTAGTGTCTGATGCTGAGGCTGCAGTTTTTATCCTCAACCTCCCACTATATATATGAATGGCCCAACACAGAAATATATACAATTTATTATGGTACTTTATATATATTGTTATATATATATATATAGTGAACAATGGAAATATTCACCATAAAAAAACCAATGGAAATAGGATCTCCATTATTATTATGTTTATTTTTTACAAAACTTTTAAAGCAATTCGAAAGACATGAATTTTTTTAACGATATTAGAGTGAGACAAAGACAAGACGCACATGTAACATATACCTAGTAGTTAGCTTGTAAACATTCGTGCTTTGATCAAATTCTGCTAACCAAAATTATAATTAATACCCTTCGATCTGTTAATTAATAACTAAAAGATTTTTTGCGAGATTTTGTGCGATTTTAATACAGCCTCAAATAATACTCCTTCCGTTCCTATATATCTTATGTTTAAGGTAGATACACATAAATTAAGGAAATGATTAGCTCACCTAAAATGAAGAGAAAAATTATATAAAAAGACTAAACTATCCCTATTAAATTGCTTGAAAAATGTTTATTTATTTATGACTCTACTATATTTAATAAGGATAAAATGATAAAAAAATAATTAATGCTCTCTTAAATTTGTAAAACATAAGATATTTTGGAATAAAAAAAGTTCTTCAGAAAAGAAGATACTCAGAAATAGAGGGAGTATTAAGAGAAGGATGTGGGAGAAAATGAGTATCATAAATTATATATATGACCTTAATTATGTATTTATATAATAGGACAATTTCCCTGATTGACTTAATTAGCAGAGAGAAAACAAATTGAAATTGAAAAGTCTTTAAGAGTAGTGACTTAGGACTAATTCAAAGCACTAGTTGAAAGTTAAGTCCATGGAATAGAAATTTTTGGCAAATCTCAAATCTTTGTTATGCAAAAATTATATATATTTCACACATGCCACAAAGGTCAAACCCTCTCTCTCTCTCTCTCTCTCTCTCTCTCTCTCTCTCTCTCTCNCTCTCTCTCTCTCTCTCTCTCTCTCTCTCTCTCTCTCTCTCTCTCTCTCTCTCTCTCTCTCTCTCTCTCTCTCTTTCTCTCTCTTAATTAGCTAATTTTAACTTCTCTAACAATTTGTATGACCCACTACCCTAGCAAGATTCCAAAGTCGTCATACATTTCATCATTTGCCCTATATTAAATTTTCTTTAATTTTTAAATAATGTGTTATTCTCTAATATATATGCTTTAGAACTAGCCACCAAACCCCACTACTATCTATATACTCTCTCTATCTAGCTAATTGCATCGTCATCATCATCAATCTTTCTTCTTCATCTTCTTCTTCTTATTCTTCTTTAACTTTTTCTTCTTCTTCTTCTTCTTCTTCTTCTTCTTCCTCAATGAGTTCCAAAAGCAAATCTCCTTCCTCCAATGGTTTCATTAACAACAACAATAATAATAATAATAGTGAGGAGGAGGAGAGTGGTTGGACTACGTACTTTGAGGACTATTTTGATAACAATATTGATGATGAAAAGTGTTCTAATATTGCTATATCTTGTACTTCTTCTTCTTTTGTTTCTGATGCTGCTTCTTTGGCTGTAGCCCCCAAGAAATTAGCTGATGATGATAATAATGATGATGGTGATGAGTTTTGTGGGAGTAATAAGAAAAATATTTATGGTAATAATATGAGAATATTGAGTTTTAAGAAGAGGAAGAAGGCTATACAAACTATGGTTGATGATGACTCTTTGGAAGACACTGCAACTTCTCCTCTCAATAGTCCCAAGGTACTATACGTTTAATTACTTCTTAATTATATCTATATAATTAGCGTATATATATATATGTATATATATTATTCTTCTTGTTTTTCTCCTTCACCTACATTACTTTACTGTGTGTATATATAATTACTAATTAATCCTATACAATTTCCTTAATTTGGTAACATTTTTGTGTATATTATCTTAAGATATTTTAATTTTCATGCTATATTTGTGTATTGCCATTTTAGGTTTACTGGGAGAACCAGTTACACCAGCCAAAACAGAAGGAAAAATTGCACCTCTCTCAGGGTTAAATCCACATTGATAATACCAATACCTTTTATTTTTCTTCTTCTTATTTTTTTCTTGTTTGAAAATTTGGAAATTAAAGAAAAATTCAGGAAAGTCCCTTAAAATTAAACCAAGTTAAGATTTTCACTATATATATGCCATTCACTAGTTTCATTATATTCATTCTGCATAACCAACACATACATATAGTGAATGGTATGTTAAGAATAATGTTCAAGTAATTACTATTTGGTTAAATATAATTAATATTTGTTGTTTTGTTTTAATTTGTAGGAGAAAGATAATGATGATTCAGGAGAAGAAGAGAGGAAAGAATTGGGTTTTATTGGAAGGGATAATGACTGCACAGAGCTCAAGAAGAGAGGCCTTTGTTTAGTTCCTTTGTCTATGGTAGTAAATTATTTAGGTTAATTTCCTTTCTATATATGTATATATATGTTGAACTTAATTAATTCCCCACCTTAATATATATATATCTATAATTCTATATCCATCACAACTTCCCTCTCTCTTTCTCTATTTATTATAATTAAGTGCAGGAAGAAAATCATTCTAATTAATTGAATTCCTTGATTTGTATATAATTATTGCATCAATTATCCTCTCTTCAACCATCTGGAATCTATTTTCTAAAAAAAGAAAATGCATAATTATTTCATATACTTTTTTGACAAGTCCATTTAATTAATCGATTACCCGATTTACGTTATAGTTTTGTACTGTTACATTACATAGATATAGGAGACAGACTCTGATGGGAAGCATAGAGGAAACATCAAAAACGGAAAGTGTAATAAATCTGAAGATGATGAAACATATATGATTTGAGCACACACAGAAATATATATATATATATATATACATATATTAAAAAATAATAAATATATTTTTAAGAAAAAAATTGTGTACTAAGCTGAAAACATATATATATATATATATATTCAGAGTAGCACAGCTCGCCCCCACGAAATTAAGACATATAATTGTAAGCAACAATGATATATTAAAGTCAGGGATTTCAAATTATTACCTTTCACCGACGAAATTAATGTGTTCTTGTATCCTAAAGTGCCATCTTAACTGATTAGTTACTCTAATATATGAGTTAAACAAAGAAATAATTAAACTGTAAATATATAGACATATAGTACAGAAGACAGAAGATTATACAATATCATTCAATGTTAATTTAAAAAATGTCAAAATGATCTTTTGGTAATTATGTTGGAGTAAGTTGCAATCCAAATAATTTTTTTTCACAATTTTAGTCGTACAAGTTTTTTAAAAGATTCACTTTTTAGTCTTAACGATTGAATGTGACTATATATATCTCTCTTATTTAAATTTTAAGGTGATAATTTCAAAGTTGTGTTACTTTTGACGAGACATTTCTTTGTCTAATTGAGGTCTTCAACAAACAATGTCAAATTAGACTTTGAAAGTGGGTCCTTTATCACGGTTAAATGAGGAATGTTGGTTATATATGTCTCTTGTTTCAAGTCTAAATGCGACGAGTTTGAAATTATGGATTACTCTTGACAAGTTTATTCCTACCTAGTTGGGACTATCAGCAAATAAGGTCAAATGATCAAACTTGAAAGTGGGTTTAGGACCAAAAAGTAAAAAATTACAAAATCGGGTCTCAAACTTAATTTAAGATTCAATTTGACCTCATTTGCCGATCAACTAAATGGAAAAAAAAAACTCATCAAAAGTAATATATAACTCTGAATCCGTCGCTTTTAAACATGAAACGAGATAAATATAATCAACTTCACTCATTTGATCCTGACATGAGTGGCTCATTTCGGAGACCAATTTGATCTTATTTGTTGATTGCTTCAATAAGGTAGAAAAATGACTTGTCAAATGCAACATATAATTCCAGACTTGTCACCTTTAAACTTAGAATGAGAGTCACATTCAGTCATTAATTAAAATCAATGAGTGAAACTTTTGAAAAACTTGTAGGATCAAAATTATAACAAAAAAGGATAAATTACTATATATTGTAACTTACCCTAAATGTAAGGGACCAAAAGTGTATTTTGACCTAAAAAAATTAAGAGAAATCAATGGAAAACTAAATTAAAGTACGCCTGACTATGCAATGCTCATTTAATTGTCAAAGATGTCCTTAATCTTCTATGTTTATATATATATATATATATTTAATTGAGACGGCTTGAAGGCCTATCTTTTCTGTATATTTTCATCATTTGTAATGATTGATTGGATTAACTGATCGATCACCCTCCCACTTATGTCATAGAATTCCTGGGTTGCTAAACATAATCAACATATATAATTAATCCAAGTGGGAATTTACCTTCCCAAATCCAATTAATTAAATTAATTTATACACGTTTGGCCAAAAAACAATAATTTAAACACGATTTAATTAATTGAGTCGTTGAGCACAAACCTCAAACAACCCATTAACTGTATATAATATTTATTGAGATCATATATATATATATATATATTCTGGTAAAGGATAACATGGTGAAGTCACATGAGGCACTTCAAAGTTCCAGACCTTGGCAAAGCCCAGGTTTGAGATTTGGGGGACTGGTGATACAGAATAGTCCAGTTGACAACCAAAGACCGATCTCCCTTGTGACCTCATCATGACGGCCGGGCTCGTGGAAAGGCCTCCTTCATGGCTTCATCCATTTCGACTTGGACACCGCAAGCAGGGCCTTGACATAACAAACCTACTCCATAAAAGACCTAGGATGGGGTCCACTGGCATAACAAACTTACCCCCTAGAGGCCTAGGATGGGGTCCACTTACCCAGGCCTCCCTCCCCATCCAGAGCCTATATATATGACCCTCAGATAATGAGCACACACATTTTTTTTGATATATCTCTACTCTTACTCTGCCGGATTACTCACTTGATCGTTAGATGCTCATTTGGGGATTTTACCCCATCTGAGTGTATTGCATGACTGACAGACCACGGCATGAGTGGGAGAGGCGATATCATATTCTCTTTATCATTGTTATTTTAACTAAAAATTTACCCTTTTTTCTATTGAACAGGTGTACTGTGTGTTTGTGTAATTCTTTCGAACCTTATTATGTTACGTGATGTATGGAATATATGGAATACTTTTAGAAAAACCAAAATGTGATGTTTAAAATTATTTTAAATTTAATTATACGATTCAGTATATTAAGAATTAATTTTATTGAGAATGGAATAGTTTTATCATGTCATAGGAAACTATAAAAATTTAAAAAGTATTAAAATTCCTCTGAAATTTTTTAATATATAAAACTTTTATTATATACTCTTTTAGGATTAAATGTTTTAGTATTATCATCATTAATATTTTAATGAATAAGTAATTTTTGTTTAAAATTCGGTCATAATTTAAAATTAAATCTGTGTAATTTTGATCATGTGCTATAGCCCAATTACTAAATATTCTTTATATATATATGGCAAAAGTATTAATTCTGTCCATAAACTTTACATTAACTGTCAAATTCGTCCCCAATTTTTGTTTGCTGTCAAATTCTCATCTCCAATGTTTCATATTTTAGTCAATTTTATCTTTTGACTAACTTCTAACAATAAATTAAGGACAGACCGCATCCTATTTTTCAATCTGAGAAGATTTGAGCTTATTTTTCTATCAATCTTACATTATATATCATTAATCACGTAAATTTTGTCGATAATATTTGGTTAAAGTAAAAGCAAGTGATAAAATTGACTAAAATGTGAAACATTGAGAATGAAATAATTAACAACAAAAAAAGACTGGAGATAAAATTGACAATTAGTATAAAGTTTGGAAACAAAATTACTACTTTTACGTATTTGGGCAAATGTACTATATATAAAACTATATATATATATATATATATATGATTTTGCAACAATGATTTAACCTCTCCCAATCCATGACCAAGGGAAGCTCAGGGTCTGTTTGGTTTTTTTTTTGTTGTTGATAAAATAGTAATTATATTAAAGCAGAAACAAGCAGTGAATGAACCAATTACCAGACAAAATAATATTACAAGGCATAAGAAATTTTAGAGGAGTGAAAGCCTAGGAGGTCAAATAGCTAAAAAAACAACAAAAATGAAAGCAAGTGAAGTAACATAGATAGAAAGAAGATAATTCCATATCTCTTCCTCTCTTAGCAAGAAGCTAGCTCTATAGCCAGCTATAGCCTGCAGGATGATTTGCTTCTCTAAAAATGTGGCGTACCACATTCAAATGACGAGAAATTAAAATGTCTACAATTTGAGACAAGGTAAACATATAACAAGAAATATAAGAGTTAATTTGTTTCAAGAATAATATATATATCCTTTGCTAATTAACTTTAAACCCAACTGAAAATGCTCCATCATTATGCTTTTAAAATATCACCTGTACCAATATAATGACAATAGCTAATGATCGAATTTCCAAGAGTGATGTTTGGTTCCCTTTTAAGTGAAAATAGAAAATATAATTGAAAATGTGTTTCATTTTTTTTCTTTTGAAATTTCTTTTAAAATATTTTTTGAAACAAGTTGGAAAGACAAGAAACATCACAAAAGATGTTCAATAATAGGTCAAAGTGTAAATTTGGTCTTATATCTTTTGTCCAGTTTCCAATTTGGTCTCATATCTTTTTTTTGTTGCACTTTTGGTCTCATATCTTTTTTTCTTGTAGATTTGGTCTCATATCTATGGATCAATTGCAAAATTGGTCTTATATCTTAGGCCAAGTTTAGAAGTGGTCTCATATCTTTACAAAAAGATCAACTAACGGTTGATCATTCTACAAAAATATAGGACTAATTTTGCAACCTAACCAAAAGATATTTGACAAAAAATGATATGAGACCAAATTGGGACCTTTTACAAAAGATATAAGACCAAAAGTACAACAAAAAAAGATACAGGACCAAATTGAAAACTGAGCAAAAGATATGAGAACAAATTTATACTTTAGCCTTATTAATATTTTCAAAATCTATCTTGTGATATTTTGTTACTTTATATCAAAGTAAACTTTTCAAACATATATATGTTAATGTCATCATTATAAATAAGGACAATATTTTTACTTTATAAAATAAACATGTTTCTTAAACGTTAAAAATTTAAAAATAAAAATAGAGTTTAAGAAATCAAAATAAAAAAATGAAAATGAAAAATATTTCCTTAACCCTAACATACAATAATTTTCTATATTCATTAGTTCATAGTTCACCTCATAACACTTTTAATTCTAATTTTGCTTGATTAAGTATGCCAACTAAACCCCTAAACCCACAAACCCATCTTCCAATCTCGTCTGTCTCCGCAGTGCTCAACAAAGAAAATCGCCTATTTTCTTGAATTTCAAGGCCTACATGCTCTGTAATGTTCCCTTCGAGTGAAATTCTGAGTTTATGGATTGTTTATTTATTTTTCTTGGTTTTGTCCATTTTAATTAATTAAAGAGTTAATGTTGATTTAGAGAGGCGTCCCATCCCCAAGAAATTTTCCGACGAGAGAGCATTGACTGTGTTTTTTTTTTTCTAAAAAATAAACTAAAACCCCCCATATGTATTCCTTCTTTCTTACATTTTGATTTTATTATAGAGAAAAAGGTTCTTAATGCAAGAAATTTAAACTTTTAGGAGTTAAAAATCAATTTTATCTTTTTTTAAACGGAAAAGTGGATGGAAACTGGTAGAAGGACCATATTTGTCAAATTTTGCATAACTGGGAAACCAATATGAAACGAAAAATAACTGAGGGACCAATTTAAAACACTAAGCATAACTGAGGATCAAAATAAGACTTTGGCCTAGTTTATATTAGTTGAGGTAGCTTTGGTTCCCTTATAATGATTGTAGTGTAACAAATAGTGAACGTACAGAGCAGGCCATGCAAAGGAATTTTTGTATATTTACAGCTTCATAATTTAATTATGAGATGGATAAGCATATTATTTCAATATTTATAGGTCTTATTCATAACCAACGCTCAACAACTCTCTAGAAATACGAAGAAAATCAAAGGAAAGGACTTGTATATATATATAGAAGAAACCATGGATGTATTCGATTATATAGCTCAATTAGCAATATAGGCTGGATACTCTTTTCTTACTCGTATATGTATATATATATATGAGTTAAGATCCTCTTAATGTTCATGTGTGAGAATTTGATGAAATTTAGAATGACAATGAAAAAAAAAATGTGGGCTATGTGTTCACTCTTGATTATTTTATTTAGATCAAAGAGTTATTTTTGTCCTAAATGTATAATTTAATATTCATTTTCGTCCTAAATGTTTCAAAATGTTCAAACCGGTTCTAAATATTGGCAAAATATTTCATTTTAGTCTCAAACTATTGAATTTACTCATTTTTTTATCTCTCGTTTCAAGTTCAAATAAAGGACTTGTCAAGAACTATGAAGCATGGACACTTTATTTTGAGGGCGTGTCAGACAAGTGTCCTTGTCTGACACACGTACGACACATATTCATAAATTTAAAAATATGAAATTAATTTTTTGTGAGGAAAACAATAAAAATAATGACAAATATGACATATTTGCAGCAGAGATATTTTCTGTTATGTTTTTCGTAATGCTTCGTGTATGAGTAGCTCTGTAGTGGATTATGATAATTTGCGTAGTCTAATAGCCTCTACTACTAGTAGTTCGCGAGTAGGGAGGATGTCGGCCCCTCTTTAGTGGGCTCCCAACATCCTATGTTTACAGTGTTACGTTATAGTGTTTCGTTCACTGCCATGTGTTAGGGCTCACCTTTTTTTTCATTGTATTGTGTGCTTTATGATATTATCAAAAAAATATGACATATATATTATGAATAGATATTATATTTTTAAAGTTTTCATCAAAATTTATGGATTTTTAATTATTTATATATATATATATAAATATATGTCGTTTCGTGTCGTGTAAATTTAAGAATTTGATGTGTCGTGTCTCGTGTCTGTATTAGTCCATGCTTCATAGGTTAAGAGTAACTTGTAGTTCTGAATTCTTCGCATTTAAACTTGAAACGAGAGAGATATGACCAATTTTACTTGTTTATATGACTGTGAAGCAAGCAATCTACTTTCAGGACCGATTTGACTTCGTTTGCTGATGACTCCAACTGAATAGAGAAAGTACTATTTGAGAATAATACGTAACTATGAACTCGTCACATTCGAACTTGAAACGAGAGAAATATGATTAAATTCAATAATTTGGGACCAAAATGAAACATTTTGTCAATATTTAGGATCAATTTGAACATCTTAAAACATAAATGATCAACATGAACATTAAAGCATACATTTAGGACTAAAATGACCCTTTAACCTTTTATTTATAAAGTTTCATCAATCTCTACTTTTTTTTATTATATTTTGTAAAGTATTTGAGGGAATTTATATAAACTCAATTTATATAGATATATAGAAAAAGCCCAGGCCTAGCTTACTAGCTAGGTAGCCAGCTGGTTAATTAGGTAACATTATTTTCAAAATTTTGAAGGTTCCAACCAAGTAGGAGAGAAAATGGAAGACAACAATAAAGGCAAGGCTGGCATATATATATATATATATATATAATCAACACATGAATGATAGAAATTAAAGGGGAGATTCTAATGAACTTAATTCATATAAAAGCATGTATTAAGTATTTATATGACATACAAACATTATATCAACATGGAATATTAATTGGATATATATAGCTCTCTCTATGTATATAGGGAGGCTAGCTAGCTAAAATGCAAGAGATGAGATGGTGAGTATGTATATATATATATATCTAGTGATGCATTGCATATTAAAAATGTGACACCTAACATAATAATTCAGTGGGGAAGAGAAGAGAAGAGAAGAGAAGAGGAAATGGCTTTTATGAGGGCAAAATGGGATCCACACACAGACATAGCAGTTAGGAATTTTGTGTTATAGGTTATTTATTTCTCGAGCTGCATGCGTACGTACACTATCGACAAAATTGTACGTACGTAATTACCCACAAAAAAAATGTAAAAAAATAAAATAAAATTGTATGTATATGTATCCTATCTGCCGGCCTGCCATTATGATTTATGACAAATGTATGTATATGTGTTGCCGTTTTGGAAGTTGCAACTTGCAAGGGATGCCAAATGTCGCTTTTCTTTAGGGCTCCCCAAAACGACAATATAATGCCCTGTAAGTTAAGTAAGAGATGTTGTAACTGTAAATACTAAATTGTGAATTTACTTAAAAAAAAAAAAAAAAGTGTTTGGTGCAGCGGTCAGGCGAGTTATTACATCTTAAGGAGAGGACTCAAGTTCGATCTCTAGAGTTGACATTGTTGGGATGGTCTTGGCCGTTTCGTCTCTAAGGCTCGAATGAGATTAGTCGACATTGTTGTGAATTTGGAAATTGACTAAAATCGTATTTTGGTCCTTCATGTATTACATTTTTCTCAATTTGGCCCTTCTTAAATTTTCTTTCTCAATTAGATCTCCCACAAATGTTTATGTTATCAAAGTTAGTCCCTTCATCCAATTGTAAATGTGGTAGCGTGACAAAGTTAGTCTCTCCATCATTATTTAACTTACACATCATCATTTAACATTTGTCACATCACCAACTTCAATAAAAATTAGATAAAAGGATAAACTTTGACAATGAAAATATTTGTGAGAGATCAAATTAAGAATCAAAATTTAAGGACCTAATTGAGAAAAAAAAAAAACCTGATGGATCAAAATAGTGTTTTAGTCTTTGGAAATTGGACCTGAGAGAATTCAAAACAAATTTTGTTCATTGAAAAATGAATTTTAAAATTCCAAAATGCGCATCCGGGGAATCGAATCCCGGTCAGTACCGTGGGAGGGTACTATGATACCACTACACCAGATGCGCGACTTAATTTGAATTTTGTTAATTGTATAATTTATTAGCTTTCCCATAAACCACTGTTATTTCAATTATTTTTTTCTATTTTGAAAATTTTGTTTATGGAGAATTTTACCTTTCTGAATTAAGAGTATATAAAATGGTCATTTTGGTCCTAAATGTATTCTCAATGTTCATTTTGGTCCTTTATGTTTCAAAATATTCAAATTGGTCCTAAATGTTGGCAAAATATTTCATTTTGGTTCTACATATTGGTAAAATGTTTCATTTTAGCTCCAAATTATTGAATTTGGTCATATTTATCTCGTCTCTCATTTCAAGTTCAAAGGACTTGTTAAGAGGAACTTGTAGCCCTGAATTCGTTGCATTCGAATGTGAAACGAGAGAGATATGATCAACGTTTCTTATTTGACCATGAAACGAGCGGTATACTTTTATGACTGATTTGACCTCGTTTGCTGACGAGTTCAACTAGATAGAGAAAGTACTATTTGAAAACAATACGTATCTCTAAACTCGTTACGTTTGAACTTGAAACGAGCCATATTCAATAATTTGGGACCAAAATGAAATATTTTACTAATATTTATGACCAATTTGAACATTTTAAAATATAATGTTCAATTCAAATTAATTGAGAGTAAAAAAAAAAGTAAAAGAAAATCATTCTATGTTAATTTGATTGGATATTGTAATATATTAATGGGGTGGAGTGGACTAAAATTTGAAGTTCTTAATACTACTCTTATAAAGAGAGATAATATATACAGATTTTTAAAATTTAAAAGTATAATAAGCTTAAAAAGAGAAATAAAAAGTATTAAAATTCCAAATAATCCAAAACCACCTCATTTGGGGGTTTGAAGAAAAGTTAAAGGGTTATTTTGGTCTTAAATGTATGGCCTAATGTTCATTTTGGTCCTTTATGTTTCAACATGTTCAAATTAAATATTGACAAAATATTTCATTTTGGTCCCAAACTAGTAAACATTGTCATATTTATCTCATTTCAAGTTCGAATGTGACGAGTTTAGGGCTACGTATTGTTCTGGAATTGTATTTTCTCTATCTAATTGGGGCAGTCAATTAACAAGGTCGCATCGATCTTAAAAGTATATCGCTCTTTTCACAGTCAATGTGACAAATTGAGAGTTATGAAGTACTTTTAACAAGTCCTTTGAATTAGAAATGAAAGTAAAAAAGAAATATAACCAAATTTAATAGTTTGAGACCAAAATGAAATATTTTGCCAACATATAAGACCAATTTGAACATTTTGAAACATAAAGCATCAAAATGAACATCAAGACATACATTTAACACTATTTGAGCTTGAAAAAATAAGGAGCAAACCCCCTTTTTGGTCCCTCAATTGTTACTGAGTCGAGGAATCGGTCCCTCAATTGTCGGAAACTACAACTCAGTCCCTCAATTGTACAATCCCGTTTACGTTTTGGTCCCTCACGTCTGGTCCGTTAGTGATAGAGGTGTTAAGTGATGACGTGTCACCGTTATCTGCTTAGGTGGCCGTTAAATGCTTAGTTGAGGGACCAAATCCTCAACTCAGTAACAATTGAGGGACCAAAAAGGGGGTTTGCTCAAATTAGTATCCAACTCATTTCCACTTGACACCTCATTAAAACTACTCTCTTGCAATTTGGTCCCAAAACCCCTAAATCCCCTAAAACTTTTTTTTAATCCTCTTATTCATCTTTTTCATCTTCTTCATTCATTTTAGTCCCAAATGCTAAAAATAAAATTGTATCCCAAAACCTTTCCAAACATTCCAATTTAGTCCTTAAATGTATTAAAAACCCTAAAACATAAGCCCCAAACTCTAAACCCTAAAATCCTAAACTCTAAACCCTAAAACCTAAAACCCTAAATTCCTAAAATTGTAAAGTGTCCCAAAACTCTTCCAAACATTCCAATTTAGTCCTTAAAAGTATTAAAAACCCTAAAATCCTAAAACCCTAAACTCTAAAACCCTAAACCCCTAAATGCTAAATCCTAAACCCCTAAAAAAACTACTCTCTTGCAATTTGGTCCCTAAATCCTACTTTCCTCTTCATCTTTCATCATCTTTCATCATCTTCATCTTCTCATCCACTCCAAACCCCAAACCACAAAACCCTAAAACTACACAACCAGAAATCACCAAAGATTACACAAGTTTCATCAATTCATCAATTCTTGATTAAAAAAATTAGTTCATCATCAGTTCATATCATCATCATCATCATCATTCATCAGTTCATCATCCAAAAATTAAAAAAAAATCAGTTCATCATCAGTTCATATCATCATCATCATCATTCATCAGCCGAAAAGCTCTCGTGGCAGCGAAGGAAGGAATCGAGAAGCTTAGAGACTCATGAGAGAGAAAGCAAGTCGCGACAGAGTGAACATGTGGCGTCGTTGAGCTTTCCATGGAGTGAACCTAATGGTCGCGATAGAGACTCAAAAGCGAACGACCAAAATGGGTAAAAGACGACGGCGACGACGAGTTTTCATCATCAGTTGCAGGCATTCTCTCGGAATTTCTTCAAAATCGAAAGAAACCCAAAACTTTCTCCCCCAATTCAAATTCGAACCCTAAGAAATGAATGAATGTATCTCGCGACGCCCAAAATGGTTGTGAACTTGAAATCAAACCCAAAAATTGAAGAATCAAGCGAGAGAATATTTAAGGATTTGAAGAATCGAGCCATTTTGATGTTTGAGGATTTGGTTGAAGCAATAGGATCGGTGGTGAGGAATGAAAGATGAGAGAGGAATGAGGATGAAGATGAAGATGAAGAAATTAGGGTTCAGGGACTAAAATGTTTTTTTTTAATTATGATTTAATAAATTGAGAATAATGGGATAAAATGAATGAGCTCAAAGTAGGTTTTTTTAAGGGTTTAGGGTTTTAGGGTTTTTAATACATTTAAGGACTAAATTGGAATGTTTGGAAAGGTTTTGAGATACTTTACAATTTTATTTTTAGGATTTGGGACTAAAATGAATGAATGAAGAAGATGAAAAAGACGAAGAAGAGGATTAAAAAAAGTTTTAGGGGATTTAGGGGTTTTGGGACCAAATTGCAAGAGAGTAGTTTGAATGAGGTGTCAAGTGGTAATGAGTTGGATATTAATTTGAGCAAACCCCCTTTTTGGTCCCTCAATTGTTACTGAGTCGAGGATTTTGTCCCTCAACTAAGCATTTAACGTCCACCTAAGCAGATAACGGTGACCCGTCATCACTTAACACCTCTATCACTAACGGACCAGACGTGAGGGACCAAAACGTTAACGAGATTGTACAATTGAGGGACTGAGTTGTAGTTTCCCACAATTGAGGGACCGATTCCTCGACTCAGTAACAATTGAGGGACCAAAAAGGAAGTTTGCTCAAAAAATAAGCATTTGAAAGGTCTAGGATGGTTTGCAAACCATCCTAACTCACCCACCCTACTCCACTCCTAACGGCCAAACCATCCTCATAAAGCTTGAGTCTTGTGATAGAGCTTTGCTTCTCTTTTTTGTTTTTAAAAAAAATATCTTCTATATGTTTTATAAAATAATATAATATCTTCTAACTTCATCCAACCCATTCAATAATTTATTAAAGATAGTACGGAGAGTTTGATCTTTCACATACCCACGGGTGGTAACATTTTCACAATTTGGATATACATTTCTGACAATTAACTTAGTTATTAGCTTCATAAAATGAAGTTAATAATTTCATCCATCCCAGGAGAGATATTTATAAAAGGATTAATTACACTTCATAACAGTAAATTCTTTAATGTAAATTTAGCTATAAAAAGGGATTTCATAAGCCCTTTTTTCTGTATATAAAGCAGACCTTGTCGCTTACAAGAGACTACCATTACCATAGTAGTATCATCATAAAGTATCTACCTACATTTTCCATTTATTTTTTTTATTATGAGATAAACAATGTGTTCGATTTTACAGATGCATCATAATCTTCATTGAAAAAACAGAAGAGAAGAAAATAAAGATACATCATCATCATCATAGAAATGATTCAAATAACAAATTTATTTTTTCTCAGGAAGCTTTTCTAGCAACTCCGGAATCACCTCAAACAGATCTCCTACGAGTCCATAATCAGCAACCTGCAATAAACAATCACATCAATATGTCAAAATACAAATGGAAACTGGATAAACACAGGCACCACCATCAACTGGTTTATTGTTGTGATAACGATGATGGTAGAAGCTGCATTTGGTTAAATAAAGGCTAAAATACATAAAACCTCTCTGAACTTTAGTCATACGCAAAAAAGTCCCCCAACCTTTGAAAAGTAACGAACCCCTCTCCNGTGGACCAAATGGGTGATAATCCTATAATCCGGAAAAGGAAAAGACCAAAAAAAACTATTGGAGAAACTATCTAGAAGGATTTATCCATTAATAACCTAATTGTAGAAATGTGCAAAGATAAAACAAGTTGATGTTAGTTGATCCATATAGCCGACCTTACTTAGTGGGAAAAGGCTTTGGTTGTTGTTGTTGTTACACAACTATTAGATACAACAATAATTAATTTTAATTTTGAATCAATGTAAAATGCAACAACAATTATAAAATTACATATATCTATATTTATACTATTATATATGTGTGAGAAGTGTTTTAGTTGGTCAAAATTTATTTTATTATGAAATATTAAAAGAGAAAAATAATAATGGAGGGAGCCAAGTAACTTCCCACTACTTAGATGGCCAAAAAAAAAATACTTATCACTACTTCAAATAAAAAAGTTATTATTAAAATAAAATACACATAATAATATATTTTAAAAAATTAAATTTGTATTAAAAATATAATAAACTATTTTTTAATTTTAAAATTTTAACAATGATTAAATTTAAATTAATCTTTGCATGCCTATTAGGGCAGCAAAGCATACTAGTATATATATATGTATGTGTGTGTAACACTGTAACTTGATTTTTTTCAATGAAAATCTTAAAGAAAGGGATTTTTTTTGCATAACATCAAAAGTTTAAGGGGTCACTTTTCAAAGTTCAGGGAACTTTTTGAACAGTGACTGAACTTCAGAGAGATTTTGTACATTTTAGCCTTAAATAAATAGCTTTTATCAGTTGAATGAGAGAGGTATTACCTGAAATATAGGAGCATCAGCATCTTTGTTTACAGCAACAATGACCTTGGAATCTCTCATCCCTGCCAAGTGTTGGATAGCTCCAGATACACCAAAAGCCATATACAGTTCTGGGGCGACAATCTTTCCAGTTTGCCCAACCTAGATATCGATGTCCCAGAAGAAAACACAAGCATCAGATCATCTATTAACCAAATGGATAGTGTCTGGAGTTCAAGAGAATGCTTGAATTCATTCCAAAGCTTAATACTTGCATGATGAAATCCTCCCATTAATATGTCATTAAATCAGAACTCAATGCCAAGTCCAAAACTATGTCTACTAACTTCAGGATCTCGCAGGAATTGCCAGCATAAATAACCTGATGTTAATTATTTGTCATATCAAGAAAATGATGCTGAAAGAGTATAAAGATTGCATGGACTGGTTAAGTAATGAGCAGCTAATTGACTTCACTTTGAAAGCCTTTCCATTCTTCACAGGAGAGCATTACAATTAGCAGCTTATTCTAGAAGAAGGTAATCAAGCTCAAAAATGTAAAAGTGTGTAGCCTAAAATGAAACTCCTTTCTGTGTTCATTTTAACTACAAAAGAAAGTATAGTGTTACCTGGAGATCATTAGGAACAAACCCTGCATCAACAGCAGCACGAGTGGCACCAACTATAGGAAAAGAGAATGAAGTCAGCAGATTTTATTTGGTACACAAAACAATAATAGAATGTAAATTTGACAATAATAAAAAATGCCAACTGGTTATAAAAATTTATCGAGGCATGTATAAGTTTAAGACTTGCCATTCTAGCAATAAGATAAAAACCTTGGAATATGTAATCAGTGAGCTTACAGAAAATCTCAAAATCCAGTAACAAGAGAGATAACAAATCCCTATTCACAAGAATCAGTATCATAATATCATCCAGGGAAAATACCAGCAGCACCAAGTTTGTTAGCTAGCTTTTCAATCATTTTAAAGTTCTCAGCACTTTTCAATGCACGACCACCAGTAATAACTATACGCGCATTCCCAAGATCTGGCCGCTCTGAATCCTGAGATGTGTGAGATATGTATCTAGACTTGTCCGGATCTGCCAAAAATGAAATGAAAATGTATTATAGTTCATCTTGTAATTTGTGATAGGTTCAAATATCAGACAGGAAACTGTTAATCAAAGAGATAAAAATGACCAAGGACAATTATCCATGATACTGTTGATCCATAGATCTTTCAAGTATCCAACAAGGACCTATCCAACAAACAAATTCATGTCAGATCTTATTTCCTTGTCTATTTTCATTTGACCAGAAAACAGAGTGTCTGTGCACCAGAAACAGAAACAGTCCCCCCACCCCACCCCCCTGCGCAAAAAATAAAGAAACAGAGAAACAGACCTTGATTGAAGGTTGAGAGGTCAACCTGAGATATTGGAGCCTGATCAGATTTTGAATCAAGTGATTTCTTGGGAACTGGAAAAGATGTGGATCTAATTGTCAATACACAAGGGTTGGCGCCAGTATATCGAACAGTAGAAAGTGCATTTCCTGCATATATAGGCCTTCCATATAGAATTAAAATCTTATTATCAGTCAAAGGAAGAAATTGACATTTATATTGCACATACAGTTAAGAGAAAATCAGGGTCATGGCAATTGACTCAATAGCTTGCCCAAACCAAAGGATGGCATCGCCATTTTGTCTATCATGTCTTAAACTTATATCAGTTATAGATATTCCTCAACAATCAAACACACTAATGTCACACTAAGCCGTTGGATATGCAGGCTCCTTTTTGCACCAGAACTTACGTAAGTTCCAAATCCAAATAAACTGGGACATGACAGATTCAACCATCATTGTTCACTTACTCTTTCAGCCAGACATAAGATTTAAAATTTCTCTATTGTTCAGATGTAGATCTGCAGATATATCACAATAATCCTTCCTTTTAACACATGAGCCACTATTTATATATTCCTCATTTATATATCCCAAGTTAATTCTCAATCAGACAATTTTCGCCTCCAAAAATTTAATTTGTTAAAGTCAAGAGTAAATCAAGGTTTACATAGTTTTCATTTGTTCACGATTGGATCTCAAGAAATCATTGCTTTGATAATTTTGAGCTTAACAGAAGTTAACAATATCAAGAGATCTAGGCAAATGGAACATATCATGGCTTAGCACTAAGGAGGGCCAAAAGCACAAAAGAATTTTTGAATTTGTTTACATTGACATCTGGTTTTTTCTGCCAATGGTTTTAGTTTAAGATGGTATAGAGGCTTGAGAAAGTAATTCATCAAGTGACATTTTTCGTATTCATACTCTGGCAGACTTAGAAATGATAAGCGATTAGTTAGGTAGATTGACCAAAATGCTATGGTAAGAAATAGATAGTTCCTATTCATAAATGTAGTCAAGAAGAAGGGAGACCAGCCATAAAGTATAAGTAAAATAAACATTAGAGATGAAAAAGCTGGAATAGGCAGTATGGCTCCTTCATTGAAATAGTATAAAAAAACCAGTAGCTTGAGACTCAGTGTAGGGTCTTGTATATACGAGCAAACAACCAAGACCATGAAATTTACAAGTAAAGAAGAATATCAACAGAGATGCTTTATATGTAAGTCACCATTGACGCAACTTAATTATCTAGTCCCAATCCATAATAAGGGAGCAGCATCGACTTGTGTAGTAAACAGCAAGTTTCTCTTATCAAACAAAATGAGAATAGAACAAAATGTACCTCACAAAAGTATGAGAATCAGAAATTCCAGTAACATCAGTAATTGGAGAAACATCTAAGAGGGCAGCCGCCCGTGGTACAACATTTTTCCCGAATGAATTTGAAGCAGCAAGAATATGAGAGTAACCACCACTCTGCTGAACCAAATGGACTAGTTTAGCCCAGGGCTCCGCTAGAAGGGTCTTGAATTTATTTGAATCTGCCACAAGTACCTAAACAACAAATAACACCCCCAAGTAGTCAAAATCCCAAACAATATCTCTTTTTCCTTTGACATGTACAAAGATAGAACACATTGGCGTCAGTTGATCCATATAGTCGACCTACATATAGTCGACCTACCTAGTGGGGAAAAACTTTGGTTACTATATGCAAATACACAACTTTTTTTTTTCCTTTCCCCAGAAACTTACCCACAACGAATTAACCATACCAAATTAAAAGTACTCAGTATTCACGCATTTCAGTAACATCAAAATCCTATCTCAGATATTTCAGCGCAAAGTTTGATTAAAGGAAAACCTAAGGGTAAGAAGCAATGGATTTACCTGGGAGACTGAAGGGTGGCATGAAGCAGCATGCGAAGCAGCTTCGTGAAGGGAAGGACCCGAACCAGCCAAAAGCAAGGAAATCGTAGAGTCATCGCTTAAAGACTTAGCAGCCGCAATCGCACTGACGGATGGGGCTTTGATTGAACCACCTTCATGCTCCGCTATTACCAGTGTGCTGACCTACATTGAATTCGGGAATACCGTCACAAACAAAGACAGAGATTGAGAAAAAAAAATAATAAAATAGAGAGATGATCGAGAAAATTACATATCTAGAAGTCGAAGGCGATGTAAGAGAAAGAAATTGGGAAGCAGAGAATAGCACAGTGCGTTTTCTAATAGCTCCGAGGATCATCATGCGAGTCGCCATTGTAAGAAGGAACTTCAAATCGATGTGGTTTCTGAAATAATGAATCAAGCTTGAGCTACCTGTGTTTTTCTTGATGGATGATCGAAAATCTGAACCAAATAGGGGTTACGTATCGAAGCTTCTAAGTGCTAACTTCTAAGTGATAAACACAACATTTAAAATTGTGAAGATTATTATCATCATCATCATCATCATCATTCATCAATGACACCTTTAAGGCTTAAGCTTGCTCTGTGACTAAAAAAATGGCGATGCTAGAAAAACTTAAAATAATGTTCTTCATAGTTTGTAAACCCTGTTACCAGTGAGTTTGGATAATATATAAAAATGGTGTCTCTAATTCATTTAGGGATAAGGAATTTGGTAAAAGAAAATTAATTCCAACGTTTTATTTATTTGTAATTACTTAAATACTTTTTAGTTTTAATAGTCGAGCACAATATAAAAAAGAATTGAAGTTTTTTACGGCATACTGTATTTCATTAAAATATTTAAATGTGTATTTAGTCTCATGAATCATAAACATTGACCGAGACAGTATCGACTAATGACGTATTAAAATTTTTAAAATAATTATATATATAAATAATTAAAATTTTATTAATTTTGATAAAAACTTTAAAAATAATAATATATGAATCTATATTATATTCATAATATATGTTATGTGTCTTATTATTTTTTATGGTTTGTCATGTTAAACTTATACAAAATTAATTTTATATCCTTAAATGTATACATATATATCGTATGAGTATCACGGGTGTTGAACATGTATTCAACATAGAGACACGTCCTAAAAATGAAGTGTCTATATTTCATAGGTAGAGATGAAATTGACTTCGATAATACATATTAAAAGGAGCATTAATTTTTAGTTATAGTTTGATTCTTAGTATAAAAAAAAAAGGAAAAGGTTATTTTACTTTAGATGATTTTAAAAAAAATTACATGGACTTGTCTTATATATAATTTAGGTTAAAGTCTTATTTTGGTCCCTCAATTATGCTCAATATTTCAAATTGGTCCCTCGGTTATTTTTCGTTTCATATTGGTCCTTCAGTTATGCTTAGTGTTCCAAATTGGTCCTGCAGTTTTCCAAAATTTGACATAGTTGGTCCCTGAAACGTTTTCCATCCATTTTTCCGTTAATAAAAAAAGACAAAATTGATTTTTAACTCTTAAAAGTTTAAATTTTTTGCATTAAGGACCTTTCTCTCTATAATAGGACCAAAATGTAAGAAACAAGAAATAACTGGGAGATTTTAGTTAATTTCACACAAAAATAATTTTTCTCTCTCTCTCTCGTCTCTCTCTCTCTCTCGTCTCTCTCTCTCTCTCTCTCTCTCTCTCTCTCTCTCTCCCTCTTTCTCTCTCGTCTCTCTCTCTTCCTTTGTTGTGAAGGTCATACTCATACATGTCGCTCACTTCGTCATTCATCTTCAACCTCGAGACTTAGCTGACGGTGGCGTATATGACATCCCAGGCGTCGTTCTTAGCAAAAAATGGCGTCGTCGACTGTGACGAAACTTGGGAAGGTCCATTGGGGCTTTCGTCGTAGAGCTTGCGCTTCGGCACAACCAATTCTCGATTTCGATGCGGTCTCTACGACGTAAGCCCAATGGGCCTTCCCAAGTTTCGTCACAGCCGACGACGCCATTTTTCGCTAAGAACGACGCCTGGGATGTCATATACGCCGCCACCGGCCAAGTCACGATGTTGAAGATGAATGACGAAGTGAACGACATGTATATGTATGACCTTCACAACAAAGGAAGAGAGAGAGAGAGAGAGAGGGAGAGAGAGACAAGAGAGAGAGAGAGAGAGAGAGAGAGAGAGAGAGAGAGAATTTTTTTTTTGTGAAATAAACTAAAATGCCCCAATTATTTCTTCTTTCTTACATTTTGGTTCTATTATAGAGAAAAAAGGTCCTTAATGCAAAAAATCAAAACTTTTAGGAGTTAAAATAAATTGTCTTTTTTTTTTAACGAAAAAATGGATGGAAAACGTTTGAGGTACCAACTTTGTCAAATTTTGGAAAATTGAGGGACTAATATGGAACGAAAAATAACCGAGGGACCAATTTGGAACACTAAGCATAATTGAAGGACCAATATGGAACGAAAAATAACTACAAGACCAATTTGGAACATTGAGCATAACGGGGGACCAAAATAGGACTTTGGCCTATAATTTATCATATCTATGCAATAAATAATATATAATAAAATTATTCCAATAATTTCTTTTATGAAATAGTACTTGAATAATTAATGTGTGACCTAATATTAAAAATTAAATCAAGTTAATTTGACTAAACTAAATTAAAGTAAAGTAAAATTGAACTAAATTAAATAATAGGTTGTTTAGTTTAGTCAAAATAAAAAATATTTTAAAAATTAATTGGCTTGATTCGATTAACAACTTTAATATATAATTAATAATTAAACTAAATTTTTAACATTTTGTATATATTATTTTCTCCTAGTTTCCCAGCTTTCGACCTTCTGCATGCAAGTTTCATCAGTTCATCTTTTTCTGGCTGTGTTTCTTCTGCTTTTGTGTTCATTCCTTTTTTGCATTTCTTTGGTTTTCTTGTTGCTACATCTTGTTCCTTTTCTTCTTAGGGTTTCGTTGTGGACATCAATTTCATCTTCATTTTCTTCTACATGCTTTCATCATCATGCAACGTTTTTTTTCAATTTGGTCCATGGAACTTATACCTCATCTTCAAGTTCATCTTCTGGAAGTTCATCAGATGATGAACTAGAGTTTGTCATTCCACGACAAGGTTCACGGCTTGAATTTGCAGATGATTTTCTCTATACTCAACAACATTTTTGGCAACGTTGTATGGTAGGTTTTATGCATGCTTAATGTGAAAACCCTACCTATTGAGTGTCTTCACTCCATCATTTAGCAATGCCTGGCATCTACAGGATTCAGTTCGAGTTTTTGGAAAAACCCATTATATATATATATATATATGATGAAGTTTGGGAATTTGGAGGATCGTTTGTTTATGCAGTACTAAGGTCCATGGGCAATTCAGAACAAGTTATTTGTCATGGATGATTGGCAACACAATATGATCCTCTTCGATCTTGAAGTTACTTCTCTTCCTGTTTGGGTTTAGATTTGGGGTTTGCCTCTAGAATATATGTCAACTAATGTTGTAGATTTACTTGGTAGCATGGTGGGAGATGTTGTTCATACTGACATTGCAGAGCAACAGGTTCACAACTTAAGTTATCTTAGGGTATGTGTTCTTATTGATCCAGCTAAGTCTCTTTTAATGGGGATCTACATTTTTATGGACAATCATTATACAATATGGACATATAGTTAAAGATTGTCGCAAACTGGAAGTTCAAGTTCAAGCTGCAATTGATGAGTAGAAAATGTGTTTACATCATCATTATAATATTCAATCTTATTGTGATGTGGCTAGTGCTTTGTTTACTCCTGCAGCAATAGCTTTGTAGGGACGTTCTACTCGTCATACTACAAGGGTGTTTTTTAGAGGTTAGGATGCAGCAAGATGACATTTATGATGATCACTCTGCACTTATGGAGGTAGGCCTAGCTGCTATGCACCATCAAACTGATACACCTCGTGCTTCCTTTGCAAGATGACATTTTTCAAGATGAACACTTGGCCAATGAGTTTAATTTTTCTGCTCCGAGAAACGGTAAAATGACATCAGATGTGATTATTGAGAGTTGACCATGCCCATCATAAGGCGGCCAAATAACCGAAAATGATGCACTATAGAGGTGAAATTCAAGTCGTTTCTCTTGAGGAACTCTCTTGAATGGTTTAATGAAAAATAGTGCTAAACTTTTACTAACTAGGCAAAAGCGATGAAAATGTTCTTTGAGATTTTTCTATCTACTAATGCAAGAATTAAACAAAGTAATAAATCTTTTTTGTAGTTTTTGTTTTAAAGGACTAAAATGTACCTAATGTTAAAATGATAACAAGATATAAACAAGTTAAACAACTATGAGAAAACACCATTTGGAATAATCAAATTTGAGCATCATCAGTTCAAAATAATATAAAAGATACCCTACACATGCTCATCCTAAGATAGTCCCTATCCAAAAAACTCAGGGCGTATTTGACTTTGTTTTAAAAAACAGTTTTTTATTTTAAAAAGCAAGAAAAAAA
Organism: Chamaecrista fasciculata; assembly: GCA_003254925.1. Lineage (NCBI taxonomy): Eukaryota > Viridiplantae > Streptophyta > Magnoliopsida > Fabales > Fabaceae > Chamaecrista > Chamaecrista fasciculata. Next base: position 16,292 of record QANZ01045943.1, on the reverse strand, counting down.
AACAAAAAGAGCTGTTTGATGTCACAGTTCTTTTAATTTGATTTTGAAAATAAAAAAACCAAATGTTGTTTTTTAAGTCTAAAAACAAAATTTTGGCACAAAAAAAAGTCTAAACAGAAAACAAGTCAAAGGTGTTTTAATCCCTATGAACAAAAGTGACCGGTGGCATAATTGTAAATTTAGAGAAAAAAAATCTAATGGTATAATCGTAATTTTCCAATTAAAATTTTATAGGGTTCTCTTTGTTCTCTCTTAATCCTCCACGACTCTTCTACCTTCTTCCATCTTCTACCTTCTTTGTTCTCTCTTTGTTCTCTTCATAAGTGAGGACTGATTCTAAAATCTGAACCATTTTCGCCTATTTCTTGTTTTGTTTTGTTCTATTTTTAATGAGGATTTGTGTGTTTTGTTCAAATCCCTGTGACACCACCAACAATTGACCCTTGTTTAATTTCCGCCTATATCTTTTGTTGTTTTGTTCTGTTTTCACTATTGAACACTGATGAAGCTTCTTTCTACTGCTTTCTTTTTATTTTTATTTTTTAACATAATCAATTAGTTATTGATTTTTTTTTTTTTTTGAAAATTGAACATTTGTTCCACTTACAAAGAAACCCAAATAACACAATATCAATTGGGTTATTGTATTTACCACTTTAACACAATCTTTGATTATAGTGCAAAACATATAGTTCAGTTTGCATTGCTTTGGGTGTGACCTTGTGAGCTGTTTCAAAATCTTTTATGTAACTTGGAATGTTGGTTTATGCTTTGTTTCAGTGTTATCAAAATATTCATGCATTTAGTTTCTAATGCATTATGAATTAATCAGCAATTCAATGTGAAGTAGAAGCTTGTATTGTGTTGGTTGATTTTTGTTTTACACATGTATAGTGTTGTGCCTTGGCATTATGCAATTTAAGTAACTTCTAATGAATGACTGATCACTACTGTCATAATTTAGGCTAGTGTAGTAGATATGAATGAGGGGGAAGATGAATGTGCAGCAATATATAGGACTTGAGCATCCTGTTCATGAGAAAAAGAAAATAAAATGGTTATTCTGCATTGTTTATTAAAATAGGATATGCCCATACTACTCAACTGCAAATTTCATATATTGGCTGATGGCTAGTTATTCTATCAAACTTTCTTTTTTTTTTTCCTTGAGCAATGTCGTTCTGCTTTACTGTCAATTAAACCAATTAAAGTCTAATGTTTTTCTAGTGTTATTAAGTATCACTCGTTAGAATAGCTTAAAGGTTTCCTTTCCTGTAACTTGAGGTAGTATTTCTGTACACTTGTAACTTGTAAGAATACTAAGTTAGAGGTTCAAATTAAAGGCAAAAGACTTTAAGCTACAAGTTTCAATATAGTGGATGGTAATTAGATGTTAATGGCCCCACCTTACTTTCATAGTTACCTGCTCTGTTTTATGCACTTAAAATATATATATTAATGAAGGTGGGGTCTAATGGAAGAGATTAGCTGAACGTAAATGTTAATCTCCGTTAGGAGAGGTGTTCAAATTTAATGTCTCACAATATCTCAAATATAATTGCTTCCAATTAAGGATACCCCATAGGACATCAAAATATATATATATATATATATATATGTGTGTGTCTGTGTGTGTGTACATCTAGTGAAGCATATGTTACCTTGCAACTTTGGTTTATAGGAGGGAAAGCTCAATAGGTTAGCCAATGAGTGAGAATTGTTTATAAATCATATAATGTTGGAATACCATGAAATCTCATTTGCGCCATTGTATATATGTTGCCTAAATGAATTAGGTAATAAAAGTTAGAATAATATATATATATATATATAAATTACTTGATTTTATTACTTCAATGTTGATATATATAAAATTGGTATTTTTTTTGCGATTTTATGATAGATGACAACCAGTGGGATTACTAAACAACAAGAACATTCTTTTTGGCCGAAGAATGTGGTGAATTGGAAATTAAAACTTTTTCTAAGTCAAAAACAAGTTTTAACACAGTTCCTCTAATATAAATTCCTCAGAACAATTCCTTAAAGTAAAACACCCTTTCGTACCCCTAACGTTTGCAGTGATTTTCAGTTATGCCCCTAACGTTTCATTTTGTTCAGGCGTGCCCTCAATGTGAAACTAACGTTTCAATAATGCCCCCAATTTTGACTCAATATCCACGTGGCAATTTTTTTTTACTTATGTGTCATTTTTTTTGTCTGACTTGAATACGTGGCATGATGACTGGACATTCCTATTTTTTTTTTCCACCGTGGCATGATGACTGGATTTACATTTTTGAACATAAAAATTGAGTAAACTAGCAAATTAGTCCCTAGATTTACATTTTTCATCATCTTCATTCATTTTACTCCCAAATCCTCAAAATAAAATTGTAAAGTGTCCCAAAACTCTTCCAAACATTTCAATTTAGTCCTTAAAAGTATTAAAAACTCTAAAATCTAAACTCTAAACCTTAAAACTATAAACCCTAAACCCTAAACTCTAAAATTCTAAACCCTAAACATTAAAAAATCTAATTTGAGCAATTAGGTCCCTCACCCATTCTTATCCCATTATTCTCAATTCCCCATTTTTTCATCATCTTCATTCATTTTAGTCACAAATCTTCAAAATCTAATTTTTAAAAAAATTATGTTTCTTCCTTCATATCTTCTGAATTTTGCGAGACACTAGGTTTTTGGAAAGGGGCCAAGAGCACAACCCAGCATGGCGATATTCCTATCGTCGATCTACGAAGCTTCAATTTACCCTATCATATTCTCTCCCTCCACCGAATTACCCTTCTCTAGTCCTAGGGTTTTAACTTGAATCTTAGAGGAGAAGAATCGAAGACATGAATTGGGGAAATGTAATAGATGATCGGCGAAGTGGATTGGTAAACCGTTTTATAATTCAGACCTTATAAATGAAATCAAATGTTGTTTAAATGGTTATGCTTGTTCGTGTTGGACCCAAAGTTTTGTTCCCATATAAGCATAATACTTGGGATTCTCACAGTTTAACTAAACTCTGTGAATGGATTGCCTTTTGTGAAATTAGAAGGTGAGTTTGTATTATAAATTGTGCTTCAATCACCTTGCCAATCTATTCAATCACTGTTTGATTTCAAGTTGTACTTGAAAAAGAGATATACTTTTAAACCAATTCAGTGGAGAACAGTGAATTATGAACTCACCCTACCATTTGAATCTGCAAAACTCATACTGATTACTTTACTTTAAGTAACGTTTGACAGAATCTTGATATTTTCATGTCAAAGGTTTTTCCAAAAACCTGGTGATACGTGAAGGAAGAAACAGATTTTCTTTAAAAAATTTTAACATAAAAATAATCGAGTGACGACGTGGCAAAATAAAGATTAGAAACAAATTTTTTTTTTTTGGAGAAGTTGAAGATGAAGATTAAAGAAAAAAAATAAGTTTTAGAGTTAAGGGATTTGGGGTTTGAAGTTTTGGGGTTTAGGGTTTTTAATATTTTTAAGGACTAAATTAGAATGTTTGGAAGAGTTTTTGGACACTTTACAATTTTATTTTGAGGATTTGGGACTAAAATGAATGAAGATGATGAAAAGAGGGGGAATTGAGAATAATGGGATAAGAATGGGTGAGGGACCTAATTGCTCAAATTAGATTTTTTAGGGTTTAGGGTTTTAGGGTTTAGAATTTTAGAGTTTAGGGTTTATAGTTTTAAGGTTTAAAGTTTAGGTTTTAGTGTTTTTAATATTTTTAAGAACTAAATTAGAATATTTAGAAGAGTTTTGGAACACTTTACAATTTTATTTTGAGAATTTGGGACTAAAATGAATGAAGATGATGAAAAGAGGGGGAATTGAGAATAATGGGATAAGAATGGGTGAGGGACCTAATTGCTCAAATTAGATTTTTTAGGGTTTAGGGTTTTAGGGTTTAGAATTTTAGAGTTTAGGGTTTATAGTTTTAAGGTTTATAGTTTAGGTTTTAGTGTTTTTAATACTTTTAAGGACTAAATTGAAATGTTTGGAAGAGTTTTGGGACACTTTACAATTTTATTTTGAGGATTTGGGAGTAAAATGAATGAAGATGATGAAAAATGTAAATCTAGGGACTGATTTGCTAGTTTACTCAATTTTTATGTTCAAAAATATAAATCCAGTCATCATGCCACGTATTCAAGTCGGACAAAAAAATGACACATAAGTAAAAAAAAATTGCCACATGGGCATTGAGTCAAAATTGGGGGCATAATTGAAACGTTAGTTTCACATTGATGGTACGTCTGAATAAAATGAAACGTTAGGGGCATAACTGAAAATCACTGCAAACGTTAGGGGCACGAAAGGGTGTTTTGCCATTCCTTAAAACAGTTTCTTTCTTGAACACAGTTCCTTAGCGAAAATAGTTTATCTGAAGAAAACAGTTTCTCAGAGAAAACAGTTCCTTTTAATAAAACAGCTTCTTAACAAAATTGCTCGTGAAAGAAAACGGTTCCTTAACTTATAAAAGATAAATGCGGAATATAAAGGAGTTAAGATAAGAAATAACGACACAACAGATTTATACTGGTTCAGAATAAGATACTAGTCTTCAACAAAGGATTTTCTCTTAAGCCTACGTCCAGTCCCCAAACACAAAGTAAGGGATTTTATATTATTGCTGAACCACTCACAGATCACCCTAAGATTTCACAAGTATCACTTTTACAGTTTCCCAAACCACAAGTTCCTCACAGGTAACAACCAGGTTCCTCACAACAAATCCTCTTACAGTGCAACCACTCACGGATCACCACTAGGGTTTCACAACAACCGAGGGTAGGCAACCTATAACCACTAGGAGGTATACGAATGAATCAGACAGTTTCAAGAAGTATAGAAGGGGTTTTCTCACAAAGAGATAGGTTCACTCAAAGGTGAAAGTCACTAAGATTAAAATCCCACAAAGGGTTTCTCATAAAGAGATAGCACTAAGCAGCTTCAGATGATATTCTTTTCAGCGAAATTAGCACTTAGCCGCTTGAACTTTTTTAATTCATCATCTTATATAGTTGAGCAGCTCAGCACCTTCATAAGGAATGTTTCTCCAGACTTGAATACTCCAACGGCTAGGAACAATGCAATCTTCATGAAATTCGATTTGCTTGGCCTTCTTCAAAGTCTTAACGTCACTCCATGAATGCTCATTTGGTAATTATGAAATATAGTCGTTGAGCAGCAATTAGCAGAGTCAAATTGATAAAGATTGAATTTTTTCTTGTGAGAGTTCCTGACCTGCGAATTAGGAAATAACTTAGAGATAGTTTCCTAATATAGACTTTAGCAATTAATATGATCTCCAATGGTCAGCTTATACTTTCTCAACATTGATAACACAAAGTTAATGATATAAATCAGGATCAGTGCTTGATTTGATTAGGATATGAAGATCAACACATAATATAGAAAATTTCCTAAAACAGTTCCTTAATCATATCTGCAATTAAGAGTAAGGAATCAATCTGAGATAACTTTCCTTCTTTAGATAGATTAACACATAATCATTGATTTAACTCAACATAATATTTCAATTAATTCTAGAATAATTCTTATAAATATATAATTATATTAACGTGAGAATTTTTGTATTTATTAAAACACGGATAAATCTATTTAACTAAAAAGCAATATAACGCTTAATTAAAATAATATAACGCTTAAAAAATAAATAATACTTTACAAAGAAAACGCATAATTAAATAAAAAGGTATATACAAAATTTATCCCAATAGTTTCCACCAAAAGTCTAGAAGATAATCTTAGAAAAAACAAAATCTAAAAGTGGACGTAACTTTGATGTGAAGCAAATAAAGCAAAAATTCAATAGGTTACGAGTGTAGCATCGTGTGTTTTTTTATTGCTGCAACACACTGGATTTGGTTGAGATGTTGAAACCAACACAGTTATGGCTAATGAAGAGACTTGGAGGAATTATATATTTGTATGTATTAACTTATAGATTTTTTATTTTGCTAGTGTAAATATACTAATTGATTTTTTGTATGTATTGTCGTTTAGGCACATCCGGATGTTGCTCAATTTAAAAAGCAAGGATTGGAACATTATAAATTGTTGGGGATCATCTTCAACAGAAGCACTGCTACGGGGATACTTCGTCATTCTTCCACTCAAGACCCACCAAATACTCAAAAATAATATGAGCTTGAGCATGAGTATCTTAATAGTGGGGTACATGTAGATCTTGATGACAATGATAATGATGATGCTAGCGCACAAAATTTTGAGCGTGACACACGTAGAAGAAAGCACACCTATGAAATTGCCAAGCATAAGAGAAAGAATGAATCTGGAAAATTTCAAATTGGAGATGCACTTCAAGCATGGGCTGAGGCATCTAAAGCAAGGGCAGAAGTTCAACGTGCTAAAGTTGAAAGGTATAAGGTAAGAAGTGGAAATTCAAGTGAAGTTACTTCAAATGATTTTACCATCTCTAAATGTATAATTATTCTTGATGAGATAGAAGGTGTCTCTGATGATAATTATGTGAAGGCTTTAGAAAAATTCACCGAGGCAAAATATAGGGAGATTTTTATGTCCATCCTTATTGCAAGGAAGAAGGCATGGTTAGAGAGATTAGTATAATTTCATGTTAGGAGTTTTGTAATGAACAACTCATAGGAGTTCTTATTGGTAGCTTATTATAGTTTTTCTATACACTTTATATAGTACTCTTATTGATACTGATAAATCTAATATGTAATTGTGATGTTGAAAGTGTGGTCCATGCATGGTTTAATTAGTTGCCCTGGTTTATTTTGCTTTCTCTTTGGTGCCTAGGTGAGTTATCATTTATAAATGAATTTGAGAATGATTTGTCTTTTCTAACTTGACTATCCAAATGGTTCTAATCTTTTTTATTATTAAGTTGATGATACTAGTATGATTTTATTGTAATTGCAACAAAATCATACTTAAAATTGTGATGGAAAATAGGGATAAAGAATAATTTTATATTATTTATTAGATAAATATATTAATATTATATGAATGTCAAAAAATCATTTATGGTTAAATTTTTATAATAATTATTTAGTAAGTATGTAATAAAATTAGTTAAAATATTATAGAATCAAAAAATTTTTTTTGTTATTTTTCATTTTCAAAACTATTTCTTAAAATAGAGTTTTTAAACAAGATTTTTTTTTGTGTTTAGATTTTTAAAACAGTTTTTTATATTTGTTTACCAAACAAGTTTTTTTTTATTTTTTGTTTTTGAAAACCTGTTTTTAGAAAAAAGTTTAAAAATTGTTTTTAGAAAGTTTTTTATAAAAAACAAAATCTCCCTTAGACTCTTGACTCAATCATGAAGTTATCTCAATAAAGACAATTCCACAATTTGACCAAAAATCTCATTTCATTGATGATAAACTTAGATTGAGTTACTCAACTCTACAATTGCAACAATTGTTAAGAGGTAATCACACACTAATAATAATCAACAAGAATCAAATTCAACTCAAGTAGTTACAATCAAGTGTGAACATACTGGTTGACTAATTTATGGATGATAAATTGAGTCGTTATTATATTATTAGCATGTTTACTATGATAACAATCCCTGATTAATTATGAGATAATTAGTCTAAACTGTCCCTGGTCGCTCATTCGAGTGGGAACTTGAAATGTACTAAGACCAGCATGACCTCGGTGTATAGATATACATGCACTAGATACTTTACGAGAGTAATGGTGCAATAAGTAAAGGGTTACAAGTTGCTGGACCGACCCGGAGAGTCCTGCATGGGTTTTAGTCATAAGCTAGCCTCTCCTGTACACCTGTCACGATAGCCTTAGACCTGAGGTCTTGACTATTCCGGCGTTGTAGTTGTCAGAGTTTGGCCTAGTCTAACGTTGCTCGTAACAGGGTAGCCATAAGGGCTAGGTACGGGTTTGGTTAATTATCGTGCTGAGGAATGTGGTTGACCAAGATGGGATTTTGTCCCTCATTAAGATGAGAGATATTTAACTGGCCCCCTCGATGAGTCTGTCCAAGGAATGTGTGGCCACACAAGGAAATGGGACTAACTCAGGGAATCGATAAAGTTGTGGTTTGGATTATGGATGATAATCCCGTGCCTAATTCAGGACCAAAATATCGTGTGACAATAGGGATTATGACAAGGTGGTACTTAGGTTAAGTTGTTAACGTTAAAGCGATAACTCGCGTGTNATTTATTAAATTCACTAATATTTGGGATAACAAAATAATGGGGGTGGCGCCTCTTTTGGTCTTAATTTAATTAATGAAAATGTTTTGTTAATTAAATAAAGATAACAAGATTTGAATTTGAATTCAAGATATGATTTTGATTTCAAGATTCAAGTTTGAATTAAAGATATTAGGGTAATATTTTAATTCAATATTATTAGGGAATTTGAATTCAAGATTCAAATTTGAATTCAAGGATTATCTTTTTGAAAAGATTATGGATTTGAATTAAAGATATTAAAATAATATTTTAATTCAATAATCTTAAAAAGATAACTAGTAGGATATAATTACCTAAAGAGTTTGGGTTGTTATGAAATTCCTCTTGAAGATAAGGAGGATGGCGCATATCTTTATTTCTTGGGGAGCAAGATTTGATCTTGTGTTTTGAATTTAAAGATATGCGCCAAATCGAATTTCCTAATTAAATTATTAAGGTAATATTTTAATTATGAATTTAATCCTCATGACTCATTCCAACCAATAGGATTTGAGGAATCAGATTTTGGTTTCAAGATTTGATCTTGTAAGGCCAGGATTTCGATTTACCCATTAGGTTTTTGATTTATAATATTAGTGTAATATTATAAAATCAAAGATATTGGGAATCCTTATCCAAGATTTGAGGAATTCACTAAATGGTTTAGTGAAACCCAAACTCTAGGAATGAGAAGCTATTTAAACACACATGCATAGAGGAAGAAGGCATAATTTTGTGAGACAAAATTTCGCCTAGTTCTTCCTAGAGAGAGAAGAAAATCGCCAAGCTTGAGTTTTAGAGAGAGAAAGTCGTGTTCTTCTTTTAGAGAGAGAATATTGACCTAAACCCTAAAACACCTAGCTTCTTGTGTGTTTCTTGCGCCACCTATCTTGGAATCAAGAACTGTTCTTGGTTCTTCAAGATTCATAGATAACCGTTCCCGTTTTCACTTGGGAAGAAGTGAAGGAGACTAGCACCTGGGCATCTGCCAAACTGCTCGTGTGGATCACTAGCAGAGGAAGAACACTTGGAGTGGACTTCTCAACTCGCGAGTCTATTTGTACCGATTGAAATTTGGTAAATTTCTTTCTTTAACTGATATAAATGTTGATAGTGGATCTTGGAAGGAATCATAGGGAAGCCAAAAATTTTAATTTACCGTGTTTTTTCGCTGCGCCGACCCTATGATTTCCCAACAACATTCATAATTACATCAAAGTTCATCTCCTAAACCATAGAGAGAAGAAACCTAGAAATAACTAAGTGTAGGAAAAACTCTCTCCAATGAAGAATAAAGCTCTAGCCTCCTTGATTATCCTTCGTGCATGAAGATTTAGCTGCTCATGGTGAAGAAATGAGCTCCACCTTTCTCAAAACCAAGCCCACTAGCCATAGCTACCAAGAGAAGCTTGAAAGAGATGAAAATGGCAAAGTATGGAGTAGAAGAAGATTGTGGTTGTTGATGGAGGCTGCTTCTTACCCAAAATAAACCCTTACATCAGATTATAGTTAAAATTTCGGGTCAAAATATAGTTCGACTAGGTTGGATACATAAAAAATGGGTCGGGGCTTCGAAATCCAAAATTCTGCTCGAAATTCGTCGTTGGCTCACTGGCACATTGGTATCTAGCGAACCAACGACTAAGTTTTCTGTGAGGCTCAAAACAATGCTGAAATGGTCCCAGGCTCCTTTCCGTGCATCCTTGGTTCTTCCTTGAGGTTTCCCATGCTTAAGACTTCATTTAAACCTGCCAAAATCATCAAAGATTATGTGATTCATTAAGATTAAAATGATCAAACAAGTGAAAGAATAAAACACAATAAATATTACAAAATCAATCACAAAATAGTCCAAATTAACACTAAACCTCTAAGCACCATATTCTATCATAAAAGATTATAAAGGCATGCAATTAACTCCCAAATATATATAAAATGCCCCAAAATTTCATTAAAAAGCATGATAGAAAATGGACAGATCAAACGTCTAAGGATGTTATTAGTATTACTATACTTTCATCCACTACATCAAATCCTCAATCTAATGGAAATATGGCGGCAAATTGCAATAAGTCATGATTTATTTGGGGGCCCACCACTTCCTTTAATGATGATATGGAATTACCTTCAGGAGATGGTAAATTCTACGTGGGACACTCTTGTGACTCATTTGCTTTTAAATGGGCCTCCAACTCAAGCCCATAGAGCACTAAATACTGTTTCCCATTCTCATCATTTATAGGCTAGTGATCTCCTCCAACAATAGGCCCAACAATTCCTTCCTCCAAATACTGGCTTTGGGCTTGTGATACACCATCATGCTGATATGTTTCGTTGGGCAATGTTTCTTGTGCCTTTTTCTCCTTGGCCCAATTTCTTCTTCAGGAACAATACTTTGCTGTTTTTTCCTACACGTGCTGGCCCTTTTCTTTATTTAGCTTTGAATTAGTTCTTCACTTATATATGGGCCTCCACACATTTGCGCTCCTGGATGCTTCACCATAGAATTACTCCTCGATCATCCTCTTTTTCATCTTCATCAATCGTTCATTTCTTATCATCAGCCTCTACCCTCTCTTAGTCATAAGTGCCTTCTATGTTCATCCTCTTCCAAGTTGCCTATTAAAAAATGCAAGCTTCTCTCGTATGATGCTACATCTAAAAAGCACTGGGGCCAAGTAATTCCTCTAGACTTGCATCATTTTACTAGACCTCCCAAACTTCTTAAATTTTGTTGTCTATTATTTCCTTCTTCATCTATCTTCCAAGGTTCCCAAGTGGATGTCTCGGATCAGCCCATGCCTCAGCCATGACTACCCTGAGTTGGAATTGTAGAGGATTATGCTGCTCCCCTACTATTCATCATCTCAAGCAGCTAGTAGGAACTTATCGACCTTGCTTTGTTTTTTGGCTGAAACGTTGCTTTCAGTGCAGCGTTGATGAAAGCATGTTCAACTTTTGGGTTTTGTCTATTATGTTGGCACTGATGTTAGAGGCAATAAAGGTAGAACAATATTGCTTTGGCATAACTCTATCCCGTGCAAGATTCTAAATGTGGTGAAAAATTGGATTCATGTTCAGAGTTCCTTTCATGGTATCCATTCCCAACTCACTTTTGTTTATGCCCCTGCTAATCATACTGATTGTTTACCATTTTGGCACTCTGTCTCTTCATTGACAATTGATACCTCGATGCAATGGCCACTTCAAGGGGATTTTAACCAAGTCCTAAATAATTCAGAAAAACTAAGTAATTGTACTACCATTAAAGGTGCTGGCGCTTTCAAAGAAATTATCAACAACTCTTCTCTTACTGACTTGAATCTTGAAGGGAATTGATATACTTGGACGAATGGGCGTCAAGACATGGCTGCAACTTGGGAGCGTCTTGATCGTGCACTTTGTAATATGAAGTCCTAGATACCAAAGTTGAGTGTCTACCTATTGTTTGTTTTCACCATACACCGCTAATTGTACATACAACTAAGCTGTTACCTCATAGAGTTAAACCATTTAGGTTTGAAATTATGTGGTTAACAGATACTAGGTGTTGTGATGTTGTAAATAGTGTGTAGATGAATAATACAACGGGCTCTTTTGCTTTCAATTTGACTAACAAAATTAAAAATAATAATTCTCAATGGAACCTTAATTCACTATCTATTATTCACTTGAGAATGTGATTCAAGCTATCCAATCCATTAACATCCCTACTTATAACAATCCTCCTTATACTTTGATTTGGGGTGGACAAACTACAAGTAAGTATAACTCTGTATTTGGATTTAAATTCCTTACTCATGTTCATTCTTTACAGGATAACAACAGACAAGTTTCTTGGAAGTGGATCTTGTTGGAGATTGTGCCCTAGGGCCAATCATTTTATAAATATGTTTTGAACATATTAATTAATTTATGGAGATAAATTAATGGTTATCATATTATTAGCATGATTACTATGATAACAATCCTTGATTAATTAATCTAAAACTGTCCCTGGTCGATCATTCACGTGGGAACGTAAATGAACCAAGACCAGCATGACCTCGGTGTATGGAGATACATGCACTAGATGCTTCTCGAGAGTCATGGTGTAATTTTGTAAGGGTTACAAATTGCTGGACCGACCCGGAGAGTCCTGCATGGGTTTAGTCATAAGCGAGCCTCTCCTGTACACCTGTCA
>QANZ01045935.1:53825-66616 GCA_003254925.1 Chamaecrista fasciculata | reverse complement strand
CATAAGTCAGCATGGGCTTCTTGGATTTGTCCAGGATCATATCAGAAGGCATGATCACAGAAAAAGCATGAAGATAATCATTCCCATACAGCCCCCTAATCATCTCAGGATTCCAATAGCCAGTATCTTTGTTCCAAAGATCAGAAACAAAAAACAAACCTTTAGGACCACACCAAGGCAATGCCCATTTGGAACTGGAGATATCAATCCTATTACCACTCCCAATCCTCCAATGCAGCTGGTTCAAGATTAGATCACTAAAGAACCATGAGTGCTAGACTTGAAAGAAAAGTCTCCAGTAGCAGAACCATATCTACTAATAGCCCATTTCCCAGCTAAACAGTCTTGATTTTGCGTCAATCTCCATATTTGTCTTCTTAACTTTAACGACATTACAATTTTATTTGACTTTTATGTCAAACAATTTTAAATTTTTAATTATAAATAATAATATGAATATAATAATAATAATAAATTATTTCATTAATGATAACTTCTAAAATAAAAGGCAAACACACACCTCTTTATATAAAATTGTAAAAGATAAGAGATATATATCTCTATCACAATGGAAAGGAAAAAGGAAAATATATACTTTCTAGTTTCTAGAATGTACCAGGCACATCAAGTGCCATCCCTGAGTAGAACAACTGAGGTAAGTTTTATTTAAGGAAATATTTTTTAATTTATTTTTTGATTCTATTTTTAAAACTTTATTTCATTTATAATATTTTTATAATTTTTTAAATTAATTATTTTTTTTTGCGTTTCAAGTTTTAGTTTAAAGTTAAAGTATTGCTTTTAAGGTTTTAATAAGCATTTTCGATCATTAACAAATAAGTTAAATTGTCTCTTAGAAGTAGTTTTGTGACTATTTTGAAAATTTATTAAAATATGCAAGATGAATACTTAATAAATAAAGGCTTAAGTGCAATTTTGGTCCCTTAACTTTTGCAAAGGTCTCAATTTGGTCCCCTAACTTTTTTTGTTACAATTTTGGTCCCCTAACTTTCGCAAAGGTCTCAATTTGGTCCCCTAACTTTTTTTGTTGCAACTTTGGTCCCCTAACTTTCGCAAAGGTCTCAATTTGGTCCCCTAACTTTTTTTGTTGCAATTTTGGTCCTCTAACTTTTGAAAGCGTCTCACTGTTGGTCCCAAGTGCACTTTTTCCATTCATTATCTGTCGTTAGTGTCGATCTGGCAAGATGAGTTGGCTGATGACATGACAAATATGGGTGAAGTGGATTAAAAAATGACCATTATGCGAAGACGTTTTCATGACTTGGAAGTTCACTTGGGACCAATAGTGAGACATTTTCAAGAGTTAGGGGACCAAAATTGCAACAAAAAAAGTTAGGGGACCAAATTGGGACCTTTGCGAAAGTTAGGGGACCAAATTGAGATCTTTGTGAAAGTTAGGGGACCAAAATTGCAACAAAAAAAGTTAAGGGACCAAATTGAGACCTTTGCAAAAGTTAGGGGACCAAAATTGCAACAAAAAAAGTTAGGGGACCAAATTGAGACCTTTACGAAAGTTAGGGGACCAAAATTGCACTTAAGCCATAAATAAAACATTTATAAGATCAAATTTGAAGTTTTGATCCTATCCATATCATTGTGTCAAAAGGGGTTCAAGTTTGGTATCGATTGGAGGCAATGAGGCATTGTGAAAACTGAAAAAGACAAGAATATGCACTTGAGGTAACACCAACAGAAGAATATATAAGTAATTTGTGTCCCAATATCCCTCCCATTTCCCACCTCAAGAATCAAGATTGTAGGTTCTCACTGGGCAATAGTCGAACACTCCGCTTCGGTGTATCGGCAGCGAAATTACTAATTGGATTCCATTTCAGGTAAAACCTCAACTTAGTGCTTCGTCTCTTTAAATCGGATATTAATCAAAATCTTCGTAGATGGTATCGATTTCTTTATTATAGAATCGTGAACTTGAAGATTGAATTCGTAGCATATTTTTTGCATGAAATTTTGTCTGACCGCGATTAATATGAAATTTTGTGATCTGTTTATCCATGGTTGCTGGCTGGGCCCTTTTACCTCTGCTTCGCCAAGAATTAGAAATTGGGGAATATTTGTTTATGAATTTTTAGGAATGTAATAAGTGATTAACCGTTTTCCCCCATTGTGTTGTAATTTCCTGTATCAAATAGGTTGCATGCTCTGCTAGGAAGTTGCAGATTGTAGACTGATTGAAGTTTTATATATGTTCCTATGGTTATCTGAGGACTTTTGTAATTGGTTTGACCTCTGTTGATGCTTTTTCTTTCTGCTAGTTGCTAATAATCTTGACATGGGGCTTATTATCAGGTACCAATCCTCTTATGCGTTAGTGTTGGATTTGTTTCCACCAATGTCAAAGAGCTTCAGAAGCAACAGTTTTGGTTCCTTTGATGTGGAGGAACTCTTGAAGATAGGAAACAGATGTAGAGGAGTACTATTTCTTCCCTTTTCACCTACTTGCTTAGCTTGTTTCAATCAATTTAGCATATGAAGTATGAACTGTTGATTGGATTTGCTATTAATTTATTTTTTTCTTATGTGGTTTTTTATGGATACAATTGTTGTTTTTGATTTGTTTGCAGCTCAGGAAAGAAAATGAATTGTTTAAAGAAACTCATACACGAAGTTTTGAACAAAGTCAGGTAATTACATGCAAGATTGCTTTCAAGACATGACAACATCTATGTTGACGTAATATGTATAATCAACTCATAAGCATATTCAGATAATTTTATAGGACAAGCTGGAAGGATTTGCTTTGATAAAGATTACCAAAACTACAGTGAATCGCCTCCTCCAAGAAAGTTTGGAAGGAAACAAAGGAAAAATGCTGTATGTGGTATTGTGTAATGCCATGACTATGTTGTGTTGGTATGATAAGTTTAGCTAATTTGAAGGAAATCATGTGAAAATTGTAATGCTTTGTTAATGGACATAATGACTCTCCACACTTTTAAATTCTATATGAAGCTACTGAAAGATATTTACATGAGCCAGATAGAATTACTTATGTAGTTATGTGCAACTTCGAGGATATTAGTGAAATGATAGAGAAAGAGTTTCAGTAACAAGCCTATCTTCCTTAGAGCTAGCATTCAATCATTTACTAATGACTATGTAGAATTACATGCAAAACTTTTCCACATCTGAATACAGAGGGAAAAGAGGAGAAAAACAATATAAGGCAGAGAAACAACATTGAAGATGGCTCGAACCTTGAACAAACTCCCTCTTTCTTGATAATACATTGCTAAGGCTAATAAGGAATACACTACCAAAAGATTTTTCTCGCAAGCAAATGATACCCTCTGTTTTTATGATCTCCATGCAGATGCTAGAACTACATGACAAGTCATTATCAGAATCTCAAACAGAAGATAAGAAACATGTCCAAAGATTGGAAAAAGAGCTGCTGAACTGTTTTCAAGAAATAGGTGGTTTATCTTGTCTCAGCTTTAGAATTTAGATGCTTCTGTGGATTATTAAGAATCTCAAACACATTGCATTTGAAACTGATTAGAACTTATTATGATTACTAGATGATTTTTTAAATTTTTCTATGCTGCTGTGGAAACTAACTGTTAAATGAACCTTACAATGGTGAACCAATTATTTGACGGTTGAGTGCCGTTCAAGATCTTTTTTTTCTGCTTTTGGACTTCATTTTGACATATAGGTTGGGATTGTAGTAGGCACTGAACTTCCATGAGATCTTTTTATTGGCTTCAGTTTTGCAGTGAATGTTTTATGTTCTACTACTTCATTGTTGTGACCCAATCATGCTTCATGCAGATTACCTTCAAGAGCAACTAAATGCAAGAAGCGAAGAGGTGACCAGCCTAGAAGAATATGTTCACTGCCTCAAGTTGAATCTAGAGGAGATGGAAATCTTACAAGAAGAGGTTTTCAGATTAAGGGAGGAGCTGCAGAGATTTAATTCCGAGAAGCTTTTTCTAATGCAGCAACTAGAGACTAAAGAAATGGAATTAGACAAGTTAGCTTTGTCCACTGAGAAACTAGAGGAGTCAATTTCATCCATAACATTAGAGTCTCAATGTGAAATAGAAAGTGTGAAACTTGATATGATAGCCTTGGAGCAGAGCTTTTTTGAGGCTAAGAAAATCCAGGAAGAAACTGTAGACGAAAAAACTAGAATGAACAGACTGATTGAAGAACTCCAGGTTTCATTCCAGGATGCTCAAAAAATCATTAGTTCTTTGAATAAGGAAAATAGGGAACTTAAAGAGAAGCTCGAGATTGCCAACATGGAAACAAAATGTTATTTCCAGAAGGTTGAAGACTGGCTTGAAAACAATGACAGATCACAACTCAACAGTCAGTCTTCCTTGAGCGAACAAAATAGAAGTTTTACAATATCACAGGACCCAAGGTACATATTGTAAAGTGATATTTTTTTTGTATTAGTTAATTTGTATTTGATTTATGTCCTATTAAGATTTAAGAATATTATTTTAGTTGTCTATTCTTGAGGAAGAATGAGGATGTTTCATTGTGGTTTGCTCCTTTCTCTTGACTGCATCGTTGCTTCACCTTCTACATGGTACTTAAAAGAAAAAAGTACTGCTCCCCCCCCNCCCCCCCCCCCCCCCCCCCCTTCTAATTTAATATTCTCTTTCTTCATATAATTTTTTCTTAGTATGCATGATATTTCAAGGTTTTCACTTATTAATTTGTCTTAATTCTAACTTCTGTGTTTGCAGAAGTGTATAATTCAATATAGATACAGTAGGTTCAGAATTTATGGAATCCATTTCAGGGCTTGGTTTTTTTTATTACAAACTTAGTTCTTACTTCATCACTAACATGCACATTGGAAGAAAGTAAAAAAACTCATCATGTCTATGTTGATACTAATATGTGGTTTGACTGTGTGGAGGGAAAACATTGATCATGTGATCTTTTTAACTGTAGTTGGTGGTAACACTATGCATGATTGTCTCTTGTGTCTGTTTCTCCTTGAAAATAAAAACTTTGTTGAAGCATTCTTTATCTAAGATTCTGGTGTTTTCTCATGTAACTTCCATAGTGCTTATGGTGAAGAAGTGGGTATACTCCTTGCACGATTGGCAAGAGTCTTAGAAACAGATGCAGATTCAAAAGGAGTGCTGGAGAAGATGTCACAACAGGTGGGAGAATATGAATTGCTAGTGGAGAAACTTAAGGTATGGCCATTTATCTGAGCATAATCATTGAAGTAATCCATGTCAAATTATTATTACAAAAGTAGGAGAACAAGAATTGTGTGGCTTAACTCTATTATTTCGAGTCATTTAGGAGGCTGGTAAATTATGAAGTGGTTTTTGAACTTCGTTTACTAGGAAGAATTGAGAGAAGAAAAATTAAAGTCCAAAGAAGAAGCAGAAGAACTGGCTCAGGAAATGGCAGAGCTGAGATATCAAATCACAGGTTTGCTAGAAGAAGAATGTAAACGTCGAGCTTGCATTGAACAGGCATCTTTGCAAAGAATAGCAGAGTTAGAGGCGCAGGTATGAATATATATAGAACATAAATATCTCTCTTTGGCTTTCTAAAGATTTAAAAGTAATTCAAAATTAACTTTTTTTTTTTTTAATTTTCTCTTTATTTGTGATCAAGCTTCAAAGAGAGCGGAGAAAACCTTCCATTATCGTCCCTTAAGTATAGAGATTGGCATTGCAAATTAAGGTTCATCAGTAAAAAACCGTCTAAAAGGTTTGTATCAATGTGTCTCTTATCTGCTATTTGAAGCTTTAAAATTAGTTCATTGAATCCTTTTGCTAGCAATGTTACACTTCAGAACTAATTTTACTAACAATTCTGGTTACAAGTCCAAAATATCATTATATTTACCTCTTTCCATGTGTGTCTCTCTCTCAGTTTAACAGCAAGAGTTTTTGTGCGTAAAGGAGCAGAAGAACCAAAGTGGGCGCTGAGTAGAGTAGACAGACACTGAGCCATTAGAGACTTAGAGGCAAACATGTGGGTAAATGGGTTTAGACACTATTTTTTTTTGGACAATAATGGGTTTAGACTTTAGACACTAGACAGTGTATGTTTGAGCGAATTCCTTTAGATTTGTATTTCTTTTGGACCTTGAAAGGCTGAAGAAAGCTGAAGGATGTAATAACTAGTGGATGATGTTAAAAGAAAAAGAAAAAAAAAAGTTAGTCTACAGTCTACTATCTATGAAACACGGACACCGGACATGACACGGACACGCTAAATTCTTAAGAATACACGACACGACATATATTTATATATATAAATAATTAAAAATTCATAAATTTTGATGAAAACTTTAAGAATTAGAAAATCTATTCATAATATATGCTATAAGTGTTATTATTTTCTATTATTTGTCATATTAAAGTCATAAAATTTAATTTTATATTCTAAGGTGTCGGACACGGACACGTGTTTGACATGAGAACATGCCTTCGAAATAAAGTGTCCATGCTTTATAATCTACGATGCAAAGTTTGTTTTAGGGGCATGAGATGCATTGAGTCCTGAGTCAATAAAATTATGACATGTGTAAGGGTTAGGTAATTTAATGCTGAAAAATAATAGAAAAATAATTTTTTTTAACCGATCAAAACTGTGCATGGAATTACATCATTAGCTCATTAATTCGTGACTTATTGCATCACATGTCCTAACATAAATTTTACATCATAGTGTAACAAAAAAAAAAAGGCAATACCTCAGAGTCAGCGGTTAATGATATATATATATATATATATATACTTTTTCATCATCAAGGTTCAACTCCACCACAAACTGGAAGACTTTTCTGTTTTTGGTTGTTAGTTGAAACTTTGCCGACTTAATTTGAACACTCATGTTATATATTTAAATATGGTGCTTTTAATGGGAATTACAACATTTACAAAATTTAAAATTTAACTTAATAGTTAATAGTTAATATTAAATCATTTATCATGTGAAGATCAAGGATATTGATCTTTTGTCTTTTTCTGTTGGTGAGAACTGAGATGGGAAGATGCCAAGTCAGAAAACAAAGATCTGTGTGAACTTAAATGTGGTAAGAATCTTGTGAATTTTGTATGTCTAATCTTTGGATATTTTTTCTTTGGGTCAAAATGTGCATGCATTTAAATTACTAAATATCTATTGCAATTTGCAAGATAAAAAGAGTCCTCCAACAAAGCCCAATTTCATTAATTGGGGTCCCACCAAGCCCAACGGAGAGAAGGTAATGCCGTAATAGTAACCACGATTCATTAATTCAAAAACAAAACAGCGCCTTTTTTTTATTTTTGGCAAAATACTAATTTCGTTGATAAACTTTATATCAACTGTCAATTTTATCTTCAATTTTTATTTTTTTGTCAATTTCATCCTTAATCTTTCACATTTTCGTCAATTTTATCTTTTGATCGACTTCTTTTAATAAATTAACGACAGACTGTATCCTATTTTTCAATATGAATTAGGATTTGAGTTTCTAAATCTATCAGTTTTGCATTATATATCATTAGCCATATAGATCCTATCGTTAATATTTAGCTAAAGTAAGAGCAAAGATAAAATTAACGAAAATGTGAAAAATTGGGGATAAAATTGATAACAGGTGTAAAGTTTGGAGACTAAATGGGTGGTTTTGCATTTATTTTTTAATTTCTTTTCTATCCAAACAATAGAATAAAACAATGATAAAAATCCAAAAAATAAATCAAAACGAAGGAAACGAGAGGAGCGGCGAGAGGCTCCATTTCAAATCCACACTGTGTGTG
This sequence comes from Chamaecrista fasciculata, assembly GCA_003254925.1. Taxonomy (NCBI): domain Eukaryota; kingdom Viridiplantae; phylum Streptophyta; class Magnoliopsida; order Fabales; family Fabaceae; genus Chamaecrista; species Chamaecrista fasciculata. The sequence goes on along the minus strand of QANZ01045935.1, from coordinate 58,838 downwards.
TTTCGTTGGGGTTTCTTCTTCTTTGACCGTTCTTGACGCTCTTTTGTTTTGTTTGCTTCTACGATTTCTACTCCTTTCATTTCACTGCCCGCTTTGATCTATAACTCATTCAACTTCTGCTTGAAAAGTCTATATACGCGTCTTGTGGCTTTTTAAGGTAATTTTATCACTACCATGCTTCCTATTCTGTAAATTCTTGTTTAGATATTTCTTATAAAGTGAATTTTATTGTATCCATCTGGGTTTTGCGAGATATTTTCTTATCTTGTTGGGGTTTTTGCATCCCTTGTGATCAGATCATCTATCTAATGGTCAACTTCACTACCATTTTTTCTCTCTTGATGAGTGCTTCATCTATCCTCGGAGATCTCTTGTATATCTTGCTGATATAACCCCGAGAATTTGTTTTCTTCCCAACCAAACCACTAATTTCCGTCTCAATTTCTTTATTCTGGGTTGGGTCGTTACGCACCGTGACTGAAAAATCTTTGTCCTTATATTTCTTCGGTGATCCTCTCTTTTTAGGTTGTTTAACCATCGTCGCCCTTCTCAATTCTGTACTTTAATTTTGTTTTTTTTTTTTTCTAAATAACAACAGATTCTTCAGACTTCGCTCTTGATTGATATCGAGAGGATTTCTTCTGGTGTTGGAAGACTATTGCAGTTGTTATAAGTCCTCAATGAAATTTTAGTTTCTATATCGTCAGTGACTGAATAGTTATTTCACTTGCCTTTCCAGGAGGAAATTGATTTGTGTTCAAACTTGAGATTACATAGGATTTTTACACCAAACCCCGCTGCCTGCAATTTCGGTCAGCTGACCAGAAGATAAAGAGAATGTTTGGTTTAAAAAGATCTCCCCTAAAATCTGTTGATCCTGTTAAATCAGGATCAAACCCATTTGATTCAGACGATGAGACTGGGGAAAACCAGAAGTATATTTCACCTAGGAGGACTTCTTCAGAACCTTCCCTAGTTACTCTTACACCAGAAGCTAAGACCAACCCTTTTGATGACGATGACAGAGATAGGAACTCTTCTTCCTCTACTTATGCTCTTCAGTCATCAAACCGAAACAAGTACAGGAATGACTTCCGTGACTCGGGAGGAATACAAAATCAATCACAGGAAGAATTGGAGAATTATGCTGTCTACAAGGCTGAAGAGACTACAAAATCAGTCAAAACTTGTTTGAAGATAGCGGAGGACATAAGAGAGGATGCAACCAAGACTTTAGTAACCCTACACCAACAGGGTGAGCAAATTACCAGGTCTCACAATGTTGCTGTAGACATTGATCAAGATCTTAGTCGGGTATGGTTTTGTTTGTCAAGAATTACATAATGTTGGACTTGTTTCATAATTCCTATATGAGCAACTTTTTAGTTTCCTATTACAATTTGGAGAACATTCTATTGATTCTTTTGCCATGAAGCACTCAGAAGAGAGAATTCAGCTTTACTAAATTGTGGCTGTCTTAATTCTACTTACAGGGAGAAAAGCTTTTGGGAAGTCTTGGTGGCATCTTCTCCAAAACTTGGAAGCCTAAGAAGACGCGCACAATTACAGGCCCTAAAATATTTGGAGGTTATTATTTTTTTTTTTGTGCTTTTGTTCTCCTTTTTTAATCTTATTTTTGTTTTGACTCTATCATGACTCATATGCATGGTGCACTTCATAATACAGATGATGATCAAGTCAGAAGCAAGGGCAGCCATTTAGAGCAGAGAGAGAAATTGGGATTGAATTCTGCACCCAGAGGGCAGTCAAAGCCACGGACACTACCATCAGAGCCAACCAATGCACTTGAAAAAGTTGAGGTTCGTATCCGTTAAAGCCAGTTGATATGAAAAGCCTCCACTTTCTAACTGCTCTTAAATTGATCAATCTCTGTCCAGTGAAGGAATTAAATTGCTAGCTTTTATACTATATTCTTAGCCCTAATTTCCGAATCACTAGTCCAGTACAAAGCACTGTTATCTATATATGTATGGCTTGCAGTACACCATTGCAGAAACTGAAAGGGCTCCTAAGCCATGATGCTTAACATTCCAACATTAAAGTGCATCACAAATGATTTACACTATTCAAATTAGTACTCATGCTCAAACTACTATAATCATCTGAGCTCCAACTCTAGGAACTAAGAAGCATTTATTCCTTAATAAAATACTTAAATCACAAACATCAGTTTAATGGTCTAGAAGTTTAAGTGATGAAGTGGATGCTAATTTCCTCATATTTGTTAGTCTTGATATTAGAGGGTTTGAGCGGATTGTTTCCTAATAATAAATGGTGCAAAAGGTAATGTGCGTTATTTAAAGTTTGGTTTATCAATATATGTGTGTGTAAGTAATTTGACACGTCAAAGTAAATGACCAAGAAGTTACATATAACCTGAAAAAAGAAAAAACTTTGGCTACTTATTGGTTACAACCAGGTGTAGGAAAATATTACTGTACTATATCTTGCTATACTTATTCCTTTCATTCTATTTGTCAAAGCAAATGCTTTTATTTTCAGTTTTTTTAAATGATTTAGTGAGTTGCGATTTGTGAAAATAGAAGTGTGATGAAGAAAACTTTTTGGCAATTCTTTAGCAAGCATAATAGGCCTTGGTTATTTGTATTGAGCAGTTAAAACTTAAAAGCTGCTACTCAGGGAATTCTCTACCATTAGATGTAAATATATACATGTCTGAGGCCGATTGACTTGCTTGTGATTTTGAACCTACTATGTCAAGAAACTACTTTACAATATGGATATCAAATCATCTCGTGATTTACCTCATCTCTTTTCATATTCCTATGTGTTATATTGCTAATATTGAATTAAGCTTCTAAATGATTCGTCCTGAAACAGATTGAAAAGGTGAAACAAGATGATGCCCTCTCAGATTTAAGTGATCTCTTGGGAGAGCTGAAAGGCATGGCTGTTGACATGGGATCCGAAATTGACAGGTTAGTTGAGAGATTTGAACCATATAAGTGTTTTCCTTTATAAAAAGGATCATATGATCCATTCAATTTACTTTGGGTATTGGGATCTGGAATAAACTTTCGCCTATGCTATTGTAATTGTATTCAGAACCACCTCATATCTTAATGATCGTCACATATTTAATAGTAATTTTGGGACTCTAATGCAGGCATAACATAGCGCTGGGCCATCTAGACAACGATGTTGAAGAGTTAAATTTCCGCGTGAAAGGTGCTAATCAACGTGGTCGTCGTTTATTGGGAAAATAAGAGTGCAGGATTACAATATCTGCTTTCAACTTTTTAATATTGCTTTCCCTGTTATTCTCATGATTGTTCTTATACAGCCAGGGCTCAGGGTTAAGACGATATTTTCATTTGTACGATTCATTTTATATCTCTGTTAAAATTACATGTGAAACAGATTCAATTTGCCTTATATCCAATTATAGTGTAATTCTTCATACAGCACCTGTGTTTTCCATTTTAAACATAAGCTTTTTGGAGGGCACATCTATAGACTACCATTATTTTATGAATAAATTTTACCAGTAGAAAAACAGTTCACAAATCCATGAGTTCATATTAAAATTTCATAAAAATCTTATTCTACCAAACACACTTGAGTCTGTTCCATTCAGCAAATTGAAATTTTATTCATTGAAACTCCTAAACTCCTCCCATAGACCAAAACATCTACAATGTCTTCAATTCAATTCACACTTCACGGGGCATCATCATCATCACATAATGAAATTAAACAGCAGAACAAAACCATGAAGCCAATTGACAAAACCCTAGATACATAAATCCGTCTCTGATAAACCCTAATCGAAATTGGAACATACATACCCGACGACTAAATAAAAGCATCAAAGCTTCAACTCCATGACGCTCTTGATGTTGGGCGCGTAGAGAGAGTAAACGACGGCCTGGCGTTTGGCAACCTGAAGCTGGGCTTTGCCGTCGGAATAAGCGGAGGCGACGGAAGAAGGGTCGGTGAGGCGGTGGTTGTGGCGAAAGGCATCGATGGTTCGACGCTTAGTGTATTCCTTGACGTTGTAATCGGAGAACTGGCGAGCCGTTCGGAGGAGAGAGCGGAAGAGAGAAAGAACTTGTGCCTTCGACGGAACATTGCCTGAAGCCATTTTCGGTTCCTCCAAACCTGAATACGTGAATCGATTTCGTGGGCTAAGGGGATTTTGCTTTTTTGGATTTGCAATCTATTATTCAGTCAGTGGCGTGCATTCCCTTTTATAGCAACGAAAATTCATCTCGTACAGATTACTTTTTGTGTGTATGCCAAACTGATAGTAACTAGTTTTGGACCCGTGCGATGCACGGGTGATGTTCTATGATTTTTTTCATATAGCAAATATTTATTCTATTGATTTATGTAATTTCTTTAAGAACATTATTCTATGAACTAAAATGTGGTTATGAAATTATGAATTTGTTGTAAATACTCATGATGTATTTGTTTTAAGATCATTTTTTGAATGTACATGCGATTTTTTTAGATGTAACTTTTTTTAAGTTAAAATATCATGGTATGTTCAATTCAAAAATAATAATTAATTATTTGATATCTCTGCTAATAAATTATTTAAATATAATTAATCTTTAAAAATTTCTGCTACTAAATTATTTAAATAATACGTACATAATATTTAGATGAATATCATATTATTTGTTTTTTTGTTTTTTATTGATGCTTTATAATTAGATATATTTTAATATAAACATCATAAGATTAATTAACACATACATAAAAACTATATGATAATTAATGCTTCTATTTGTTATAATTTCGTATTATACGTTTTTATCATTGTATTTTAAACTTCTTTATGAAAAAAAATAAATATTTATTATCGTATTCAACATCTTTGTTAATAGTTATAATACAAAAAGATGAGAAAGAAACATCTACAATTTAATTGGTATTCGCCTGATCATAAAGTATATATGTATTTATCAACTTTTAGTTAATGTATAACTTGTCATAGCTATATGTGCAGTCTTAAACGCATTG
>QANZ01045935.1:22680-53580 GCA_003254925.1 Chamaecrista fasciculata | reverse complement strand
CTCTTTTCGCTGGTTCTCGATGTTAGCCAACCAATAAATCTTGCAATTTATGTAAATTTCTTGTTCATGCAGTAAGCCAACATTATATTCACACAACATTGGAGTTGACCATCTACATGTGGACGTGGCAAACATTGAAATCCATGATTGGTCTTGGTTAAGAGTCGTCTTCCACATAAGTACAACTACGTATGACTTGATATTGTCCTTATATGCAAGGCTGACCTGATAAAGTCTGTAATTTTATTAACGGAACAAAATTAATAAATAGCATATTCGTTTATAAACAATAAAAACTGAAAAACAAAAAAAAAATGTATACTATATTGACAATAATTACACTTACTTATTTGGCCACGTGAATCGGGTGGACTGACTTCAATCGTCTGACCTGTGACAGGATTATAGATTATCCAAATAGGCATGTTATTGTAATTCTCAGATTCCAAGCAAATTAGACCATCAATAGAGCCAATGACATCAAATTTAATATCATTAGAGCACCCAAAACGTGACAACAAAATGTCCCACTGCTCTTTATTGGTATATTCGCTTGAGATGCTAACAAAAGCTCTATGAGGCTCGATATGCCTTCCAAAATCACATATAATAATATGACGTTCCTTGTTTTTTTTGCAGAACTTGCTGTAGTATAACATAAATTCTCGGTCTCTTATACTATTGTTCCAATTCTTTAAGACCAGGCGAAAATCGAATAACTCTTCTATTGCGAAATTTGACATCACAACGTGCATAATGTCAGCAGGTAACTCAAATTCACCGACTCGGAAAATACAATCCATTTAATTCCTAAAAGTAAAAAGATCAAATTCTGATATACACTAATACAAAAGTTGTTGGGAAATCATAGGGTCGGCGCAGCGGAAAAACACGGTAAATTAAAATTTTTGGCTTCCCTATGATTCCTTCCAGGATCCACTNATGTTGAACACTAAAGTGTCCACGTAAACATGAACGAAACGAACTCAATTACAGATGAAATAATAGACAATATAAGGCCGCACACGAATCTAAGATTGATATCTACTTATCCTGATTTTCAAGTGATTCTTTGGATGGAATACAGGACTTATGTGGCCAGAATACAGGGACTCTCCTCTGTTGCGATGGTTCTTGCAACGTGTCTATATTAACTGCAACTCTATTGTGAGTGTCAGGTTTTTCGGAAAAATTCCATCTGGAATTGTAGTTCATTTCATACACTGATGATGTGCTAATTAGTCGATCTTGAATGTCCTCTACACGATTGCAATCAACAGTAATACCCTGAGCAATAGACGACGATGAAAAAATACTATTGTTAGCAATTATCTTTGAAAAACATTATTGTTGAGGTGTTGAAAACAGATAACTAAAGACAAATGTATAATTCTCACAAGATTCTGGCAGGAAATTATATATTCGTAATCAACGTTCGTGTTGTCCTACATCAAATTAGTAAAATCAACATCACGTTTTTCATCGCATAATATATTTAGATTCAATACGATTAAGTATAATGATGTGCATACGTAGTATTGTGCTTTAAGGTTTTCAACGGTTCGTTCATTGTCTGTCATATGCTGGACGAAATAAATTGGGTGTAGTGAATGGTCAGGCCAATTCACGTGGACTTTGAAGGCATATACTTTTCCTATTAGTCGTTTAAATTTGCTTTTGACAATCGAGAGTTGGTTGACGGCCTGCAATCACGGGTCGTTAATATAATATATGTATATACACATATGTACTATGTGTATCGTTGATAATTAGATATTTAAGGAGAGTCTAACCTCTGTAGCCATTCGATGAAGCTCCATAGCGGATATACCAATATATTTGGCACACTCACGATCAAACAATGTCGTTATTACATCATATTCACCATCATTTACATTGACTTTTACCATGTACCTACACGAACAACCTCAATGATAAGGTATTAATATACTAACACGTTAAAATATATTTTGGTGTGTGAACTCACCTAAATGAACAGTCTGGAAAACAACCCTTGCACTTGCTACATGTATAACCCGAATCACCAACTGAAATTTTGCTGCAACATTTTTTACATGCTGTATAGCACCAACCATCTTCGATATACACCTTATCAATCGTACCAATTATGCATGATCCAGTTTTGACACTCGCTTCATATAATTGAGAGATGCTAATTACTGGTGACATAAAATGAACTTCATCGGTGGAAGACATCTATGCTCGGCTTTTTTGGGTGTCAAATACAGGAATTAGACCATAGCTAAAAACACGACAATCAATCTATAATTTCTTAAATAGATACTTGGGTGATATCTTTCGTTGTTCATACCTACACTAATTACGTAAATATACATCTAAATTAATTTAAATGTCACGTGCAGTAAGCTAACATTGATTCCTATAATTTTGTTGTCATATAACAATGTAAAATTTATATTTGTGTTGGTTTGGATTTATANAATTTCAATAAGTCTAATTTATAATTACTATATATATATATTAATTAACTTATTAATTCTGGAACTGAAGGAAATCGAGTAATTACTTTTATTTTTAATTTTTAATATAGTATTTGTTGCCATAAATCAGTTCAATTTTTATGGAACACCGAACATGGTTAATTAATTTATTTTGCATTTTTTAAAGTGCATGAATTACTGAAATTAATATCTTTTTGATTTTAAAAAATCATTTTGAATGACATGGTAACTCATTTTAGATATGATATGAGGTCAAAGTTACCAAATTTGCATGGTAATTTATATTGATTTGTCAACTAATCTTAAAATAACAACAATACACTATAATTGTATTTAATTGATTGCCAAAAGTAAGATAATTAAACACATGATTGGCAATCATAAATGGAAGAAACACTCAATCACATTAATTTCGTGATTGGACAACATTAATCAATTCAAATATATACAAAAAACTACACAAATAAATACATGATTGGCAATCATTAATGCCTAAAACACTCAATCACATTAAATTCGCGATTGAGCTGCATTAATTATTTCGAGTCCACTTGGCTAAATTAATCCAAGTGTCATTAACATTTCACATGGCAATCATTCATGCGACACAAATATGCCACGTAGGAGACACATGAAATTAGAAGGTGGCCCCCATGCCACGTAGGAGCCATGTGGCAATAATTTGGGTATGCTTCTCCTTATTCGAGTAACCCCTACCATCACGAATAACTTTTCTTAGCGCACCTAGTGCAAGATTCATACCACCAGCCACCGTCTGTATCAACTTTAATTTGAGTATTTCGGCCACTATGCAATGTTCGCTTTTATCCTCTTTTTCATAAAGATCTAGAATTGATACAACAATATCACCAAAACCACCATCATCATGAGCAGGTGCAAAATGATTAGGAGACAATAATATTCTGCTATCAGAACCACCTATTTGCTCAGGCAAGAAAGTGGCCAAAAATTCTTCAAAAGTCGAATGGGGATCATTAATTATCACACGAGTAGAATACATTGAATTGGTGATTGAATTTTTTCCATTGAAACTGTTTATACGACAAAATTGAATAGCAATCACAATTGGTCCCTCCTTATAGACGTTCATGAAATTTTGAACTTGTTCAGCATATTTGTCCCAAAGTGCCACGGATACGCGGTTTTGACTGCATTAAAAAGAACATCTTTTCAAATAGTGGCGAAATGTACTTAATTTAAGCAGAATTCAAACATAATGTAATTATAAACATACGCATTATCCTCAATATCGAACAGAATACGCTTCTGGATCCTTTCATTATCTTGATGTTCAGTCATAGCAAATATGTTACATATCTTTCCGATGACATCTGCATTTGAAAAAATAATATAGGGTCATATATATATAAATATCTATATATCATAAAGAATATACGATAAAAAAAAATTAAATATTTCTTTCCATAATTTTTTGAAGCGTATTTCGTTGTAAGTTAAACTCACCAAACAAAAGCATATGATCCACATGTGGCTCATTGATATGTGTTAGAGGAACGATCGCGAGGCCATACCGACAAATTATGCGATCATCCTCACACTTAGTTGCTATTGTACTCCATTGAAAAAAAAATTTATAGTCATGATTGGTGGACTTGAATTTTCCACGGTTTTGACCAACAGAATACTGTGAGATAATATAAAAATCACCCTCGCGCAACGTATTCTTGTGCTTCTTAATAATCCCATTGCCCTTTATAGAGGCCCCAATCTTTGCGTTCTACAAAGCCAAGAAAAAATATTATTCCAAAAATTGGTTAATACAACCAACAATAATCATGACATGTTTAATATACTCCTTAAGATTGAATTACCTGATTATCACACAAGATCAATTCTAAGTTCCATTCTGCATCTTTCGGAGCATCTTTGTCGTAAGGCGGAAGACTCCACAAACGAATTATCCTAGCCTTGATTGTCTTGCTCTTACGTGTAGGGCCTAAAGGACCAATGTTTCCAATTGCCTCAAATTGTTTCGCCATCTTTCAACTTTCACGAATATATTGTAGCAATGGTTGACCAAAACTCAATTCGTACAGTTTCTAACTCTCTGGTCAATATATAGAAATAGGTTGGAGTGTGATCATTTTTTTAAATTGGAATTACTCAACTAATTGATTACAAAATATAATTAGTAACCAATTACGATTATACACTAATTTAATTGATTATTTAGAGAGATACAATATAATCAAATTAATTGCATTTCCAAATTCGTCAATTGTAGTATATCAAAATATAGAAATTATTATTATATAAACAAATTACAAATTAATGTAAAGACTAATTTTATATTTATGATAATTTCATGAAATAACATGCTTAAAATTGGTCCATAAATAACCCCTAAACCCTAGTCATGGTAATTAGTCTATGATACTCAACTCCAAAAATCATGGATGTGATTTTCAATCATGCTCTTAGGATTACTATAAATGGAATCAATTAACAATTTTGTGAATCAATCTATTATCCAGCCGCAAAATTAATGGCATATTTAATTTAATTTTATAATTTCCACATGACAATACGTATATAATTTTAAACTAAATTCCACGTGCCATGCAATTAGTGGTATCAAATATGCCATATAGGAGACACGTCATTGACACGCATTAGTATTTTCAAATTCGGTGGTGGGCCTCATGCCACGTAGGAGCCATGTGGCATGATTTGAGGCTTGCTTCTCCTTATTATATCTTAGAGAATAGATAGTAACTACGTTTAAACTAATTACTTGCAATTTTTTTTTTCAACTATATAAAACTTAACATATTGCTCCCTTCAAGAAGTATTCAACTATCAAAGTTAACAATTAAACTCATTCATTATAAATTTATAACAAAAAAAGTTAAAATAGTCGTTTTGGACCTTAAACTATGGGATACATTTCATTTTGATTCTAATAAAACTATTTTTTGTTTTAGGCCAAAGATTTATTTTGATCCTTCAGGTTTGCTCAAAGTTCAGTTTTAATGGTGTGTGTTGCGTATGTTGGGTGGTGCTTTTTTTTAAATTTCGGTGTAAAATTAATTTTAACCCCTTATTTTTTTTTCTTTTTCTTATGTTTTGATTTTATTATAAAAAAAGGGCTTTAATGCAAGATAATAAATTTTTTGGGAAATTAAAGTTAGTTTTCTCCTATTTTTGACGGAAAAGTTGGATGAAAAATAGTCGGGGACTAACGGTGGAATGTTTTGGAAAATTGAAGAACCAAAATGGAACGAAAAATAGATGAGGGACTAAAATGGAACTTTGAGTAAAACTGAAGGACCAAAATAGGACTTTGGCCTTTGTTTTATTTTAGTGTTCAAACTTCTGTCTTTATTTGTTTTGATCCCCAAAATATGATTTTGTTTGGTTTTTACAATGATTTCAACTTAAAAAGTTGAGATAAATCATTTTTTTTTCATATGTATCATATAAGTGAGTTGGCAAAAAAGAAAAAAATAAAAGTTTTAGGACCAAAATGAAACTTATCATATAGTTTGTTGACCAAAATGAGGTTTTGACAAAAAAAAAAGTTAAACTCATTCAATTATGATCTAATAATAAATATTTTCTTAAATCATACAACTTAGCAAATTATTCGCTATATATATATTTTTTTTGTAAATAAGGATTAAGAAATACCGAAATACAGGGTTAACATACACTTATCCTACTTAGAAAAACAATAACAGTTTACCAAAGGCAACAGTCCAAAGAAGAGAGAAGCAGTAAAGTGATCAAACGTTACCTTTGACCTGCATAAATCAATAACACAAAACAAGATGTGGGGCTTCAAGAAATCAAATTTACAACAAATGAACAGCCCCTTAAATTTTCGCAATCTTTAAATTTTTGCATCTTTGAAATGATTTTTTTTTTTTTTTGGCTTTTTAGTAGATGAAAAAGATTTTGAAAACAATTAAAGATGTATTAAAAACTATTATATGAAAACTAGGTGTGAGACTGGAGTGAAATAAAATACAAGATTGTAAAGTACAATGAACTAATTACTAAATTATAGTTGAATAATTTCAGTTCCATGTCACAGCGTAACACTGTCAACAGTCTCTCATTCACTATGCTTTATTGCTTTATAGCCCATTGAATGTTCATATCTAAACTCTTTCTTCAGCTTGACTTAACATTAACAAGTCTTGAAATGAAGGTTGGTTTCAAGTATGATAGATGAATCACAAAACACTTCATCTTCTGATACCAGATAAAGGAAAACCCATTTCTTTTATACATGTTTCTCTGCAAGTAAGTGTGTTAATCTTGATTATTCTTAAGGATTGGAATGGCTTGTGTCTTAGAGATCTCTATCTAGAATTGTGAAGTTTTACAAGTATATATGAATGCTCCACATTGTAAAATCAACTAGATATTCAGCCACAGGTGAAAGTGAAACCTATTGCTTCTTGTTCATGCATTGTTCAATTAATGGCTACTTCATTTTGCATATGATATGCATGCTTTAGACATTTTCTCTTCATATCTGCAGACCATAATAATGTTTGGAGTGAGCATAATTGAAACTAACGTTTCACATTGGGGGCACAACTGACACAAATGAAACGTTAGGAGCATAACTGAAAATCACCGCAAACGTTAGAGGCACGAAAGAATGTTTTGCCTTTTTTTAAATGTTGGCTATTTAATCTCTGAAATGTTGTATATAACTAATAAATATTTGATGTTTGTAAAAAAAAAAATCAAAGATTATAAAATATATTTTCAATATTCATAGACTAACTCATAATTTTTAAAAAATGTAAGGATTAAAAAGTAAATTTTCCCTTTATATTAAGACATCTGAAAATAAATATGTGAATTTATTTTTCGGCAACAGTACCCATGTTTGGGACAATCTCCAAACGTGCAATTATGCCCTTCCATTCTGCGGGAAAAAGCAAAAGGTGCCTACACAAAAGTTTTTTTTTTTTTTTTTTGTGTGTGTGCAAACATGGCCTTTAAGGCTGAAAAACCAGAAAGCAAAGCAAGCTTTGAGCCTAAAAAATGGTGAAAAGTTGATGATATTAGAGGTTATGAGCATGTGGGTGTACCTTCATATTTGACACAAAACACAAAAGGGATCCTTTACGTCCTTCACAGGCTGCTTGTGAAGCAGATTTTACCTTTGCTTCTATTATGAATCTTTCAGAAGCATTATTATGAATCAATATATATATATATATATATATATATATGTAGGATCTGCTTAATTCCACAAGTTCATCTTCACAATCATTCAGGTTTCAATCCAATTTACAAGTTTATACCTCAATAGCTAATTTCCAAGCTATGGAAAATAGGCACAAACTAAGAAGGTATTCATACATATATACCCGGTTTCTAATTAACTAGAATTAATTAATCTGCTATCCTTTTCATTTGAGATTTTCTGTATGTTTATATCTCTATATATATAGAGTGTCACATTTTGAGGAGTATGGATTAAGGGATCAAGAGCATGCAACAGCAATAGCAGCTGCTGCATTTGCCATTTATTCTGTAGAAGAAGAAGCAGAGTCACTTAATAATGCACACAAGGTGAGAGAAGGACCCACCAAATGTTCAAGGAAAACTATGAGCAGAAAAGAAGATGGCTTATTATCAAGGAGACCAAGTTATGGTAATTAAATAATGAAAAGCAAAAGCTTAATTTGAAATTATTAATATATAAAATATACTATTTGGAATAGGGTTGTGCTATGGAAAGCTCTATTGTTGGGGAACCCCAATTCTGAATTATTGGATTCTGCTTCTTTTTTTTTTTATATTGACATTTGTGTAATATTTGTACCGATCTCAATATAAAAAAATAGTATTTACCTATTCAGAATTGAACTGCCTCAACAATACTATTTTTTATAAAAATTTTCTTTGGAATATTTATAGGAAGTTTGAGTGTTCAAGTACTTGATTTTTTTAATTGTCAAATCTAATAAAGTTATCTCGAGATTTGTATAAATTCCTTTTGGACAAATCTCAAGATAATTTTTATCAAATCTGACTAGTGTATTCCTATGTGATATCCTTGTATTGTTTCTTAGGTTTTGTTATATATGATGGGAGTTGTTTGTAGGAGGAGACAATGGTTTTGGTGTAAGAAGGCAAAGTGGTAATATAGCCTCTTCTCCACTGCCAATAATACAACACAAAAATGTCAAAACAAGAGCAGATGCTTGGGAAAAGGCCAGGATGGAGAAGATTCACAACTGGTAATTATAATTTAGTTTGGCTTCATCATTGCTTTTTTAATTTAAGGTATAAAATAATATGCATATCTATATAAATTCACCACTGTAAATATAATTCCCATTGATTCCTTAAGCTAAATCTTCCTCTTAAACCAAAGGACAATCCTTAATACCCCATGAAAATATATATATATATTGTATGTCAGATTTGAACAGAGAATTAATAAACGTTTTTCTCAATCAAAACAGAAAAACAAGAAATTTTTATTCAACGTGCACCTAATTGTGATCCTGGTTATATGCTTCAAAATATATAACACTACCTGTTCTTTGAAGGTATGAGAAGATAAAGTCCAAAATTCTTTCTTGGGAGAATGAGGAAAAGATGCAGGCCAAACTTCACTTGGAGAGGAAGGTTTGTCTCAGATATCATATTTATATTACTGACTTTTTTTTGCCTCTGCAATTGTGAACATAATCTTATGGTTGGTGGAAGGAAATACAGAGTTTACAGGAGCACAAAAGACCAATAGAATTACAAAATTTCCAGAATAAGATAGCAAGAACAGAGATGATAGCACAAGCAGCTATAGCAGAGTTAGAAGTCAAAAGAAGAAAAGAAGAGTCTGAGGTCAGAGAAAAAGCAAACAAGTTCAGAAGAACAGGCAGGCTACCCATCAAGTGTTTCTGCTGCTTCATCTTTTAGTGTGATATATGCTCGTTTTCATCCTAGTTTCTTAACCTGGACTCAGAAATTTAATAACATCATATATACTAACACAATCAGAGATTGTCTGTTACAAATGGCATCATACTGTTCTACTCAAATTGTTCATATAGTTCACTGTCCAGATACCATGTATAATTTAATGAAAAGCTTCTCAAAATGTTCTATTTCCAAGTGTTAACTTCACCATCAACCTTGGATCAGATCATTGAAAAAGAAAACTTATGCTTCAGCCAATTAAAATGGGATTTCTTATATACAGAAAACCAGTTAGCAGCGAGATCTCTCAATGACAATATTTCTAATATAGTCATAAATCAAGTAAAGAACAACTCATATTAAGAAGGTACAAAGTAATTTGAGTATTTAACTACTAAGGATCAAATTAGCAGGCTCATTGCTTCATTCTTCTTTTTAGTATTTCACTCCTCATTTTTGTTAAGATTAGCAAAATAAATTTTTGTGCCTCAAAAATAATTAGTGCATAATATAAATTAGAACAGAATTTTTTAATTAATCATATATTAAGTGACGTAAATATACTGGGGCAAGCATTATAAAGGAGCAAGGTTTGCATAAACCTCGGGCACAAAATGGTTTCACAGACAGAAAAATTGATTGCAAGATTAAAGTTTAATAACATAATTTTTTTGTCATTTCTTATACCAAGTTATACTATTATTTGTACTTCTCCATATTTAAGTTTAATAACACAACCATGTACTTATTCCACCAAATTTGGCTATCTTTTTTCTCCTCTTTAATCGAACACAGTAATGACTAAAAGGTTAACGATATTTATAACACAAGAACCAGCAAGATCTCATTTTTCAACAATTAACTTGACAGTTACATCAAGAGAAACACTGCAAGCAACATTAACAATCGGAGTTCAATAAATCCACACCACAAACCGAGGCAGGTTCAGAAAGCTTACAACAAAAGTCACTTTCTGAACCGAGTTCTTCTTGTTTGTATCGTACATTAAAATTTTCTCATTGTATACTTAACTCTCATGAGTTCAACATATGACAAACTTCAGGTAACTCAAAGTTGTGCTTATTTACAAGGAAGTGTCCTCCTGAGGATGAGAATCAAGAGATATTACAGTCTCAAATGCACCAACCAAAGCCTTGACCTTGCTCTGCCTGAGCTCCTCAGCAAGCTTGCTAGCAGTCTCTTCGATCACATTGTTGTATAAACGCCGGGTAACTTTCTTCCCGAGCACATTTTGATGTCTCAAAACAACTTGTTGAGATCCTGATTCTGAACCATCTATCTTGCTTCCATCTACAGTTTTCCTCCGAAAGTTTCTCTTTTTAGCTGCTCCCACAGTTTGGATTCTGGGCACAGAATTTTCAGATCTTACTTCTGCATCATTTGACTCCTCTTTATCTCCTTCTTTCCTTCTAACAATCCATTTTCTAGCTTGAATTTTTTCTCTTTCAGCATCACTAAGCAGGCGTGCTGGCTTAAATTTGAGTCTCCGAGGAATGCTGTTCTGAGGCTGAAGTTCAATCACTTCTCCTCTCCTAAAACTCAATTTCCGGGCTGGAATAACTTTATTTCCTGCCCCAACTGCAACACCCCTTTTCTGCCTGATTTTATACCCTACCCTTAGATTTTCACCTGGATAAGAATTCCCAGTTTTATTTCTCTTGAAAGCAGCACCATTTTGTTTTCGAGGGGGAGAGTTGGATGGAGAAATAGGCAATTCTGAACGTGATGGTGATGATGAGGGTGATGAAGGGCTCTGCATAGTATGCTGCATGCGTCTGTTGACTTTGGCCCCAGAAGACAATGCAGAGGCCGACAGAGATTTAGTTGGGCGAAGTCTAACGGCCCTACTTGAAGATGCTAATTGTAACTGTGATGCTGAAGATGATGAAACCTTGTGAACTTTATTTTCCATATGTCTCTTGATTATGATCCCAGAATTCATAGTAGAGGGTGCAAGAGATTTAGTTGGGCGAATGCCATGTTCAGCACGTTTGAAGGTCCTACTTGAAGAAGCTGACCGTGACAGTGGCGATAAAGATGATGAGACAATGACTGTATTCTGTATACCTCTCTTGCCTTTGATTCCAGGAGACAGAGGAGATGGTGCTGGAGATTTAGTTGCACGAACTCCACGGCCAGCATGTCTTGTGTTCTTCTTTGAAGAGGCAGGCGATCCAGACTTGATGATTTGTTGACTATCCTGCTTCAAGATTTTGTCCCCTGATGATGGTGAGACCAAAGATAGGTTAGGTGGTTCACAGGCCAGAGTAGATTCCTCATCTTTATGATCAGGGCTAGGTTCATCAACATTCAAAATCTTCTCTTGCAAATTGTCATTACTGTTTGCCTCAGGGCTAGGTTCATCAACATGCAAAATCTTCTCTTGTAAATTGTCATTACTGTTTGCCTCAGCTTCGACTTCCACGACTGTCTTTTGACTTTTCACTATATACACTCCTTTCAGGTTCTTGGAAGTATTAGAAGTTATGCTTGAAGATTTTTTTGTATAATGCTTTGAAGATACAGGACCACTTGGTGGAACCGATATCTTCTTGTCACCAATTGAAGATATCCTTCTCTGTTTTATGCTTTCACTCTTATTCTTTATGCTAGAACCCGAAGAACTTTTTGATTTCACTATTACACTGCTAGGTTTATTACTGGAACATTTTTGCACTGGAACTGAAGGTCCCTCTGACTCTTCTTTCTTTATATCACTGAGATCATGGTCCATGGAAACATCCATTTCATCAGCAGATGGTAATTTTTTCTCTGATGGCACAGTCCCATCCAATGATGATTGATCCTTGACAACAAGAACACGATTGGGCTTTCCAAATTGTGAAGTTGGAGAAGGATTTGAAGTGGTCTTGGAGTTCTTCATACCTGGTGAAGAAATAACAACTTCTTTTGTAACTTTGACTTTCCTGCCCTCTGTGATAGCCATTTTCCATGCAGCTCTCCACGGCTTAGCCTCAGCAGAATGATGGGTGCCATATTTGCAAGCATCATGGCAGGAAGCAATTCGATCACTCAGATATCGGGGAAGAATCTTGGGTCCACTTTTACTGATAACTAGCCTTTCAGTAGAATTTGGTGTCACATTACCATCTTCAAGCTCAAATTGTTCAGATGTGATTTCAGTATTAACAGATTCCTCCACCATTCCTGATAAAGATGAGGCAACTTCAGAGCCCTCTGCAACAGATGATAATATTGAGAGATTTAAAAGAAGGACATGAAAAAGGGGGAGAAGGGACCATGGTTGCCAAAGCATCAATAGATATTCACAACTTCTTTCATTATCAGATTTTTACATCGCAAATCGTTTTTCATTAGGAGCAAAGGAATCTAATCCACTAGCACAGTGCTAAGCTTCTTTTTAAAGAAGATAATTTAGAACTTTTGTGTGCATTGGTTAATCTCCACCAAAAATTAAATCCAATTTTATTAAGAGCCTCTAGTGAAACCTAAAACTTGAAAGAAACAATACAAATAATGTAATGAAGCCTTGCAACCCCATCCTTTCTTCACAAACACAAGCTAGAGTAAAAATGACGAAAATCTTCGCGATGTGCATTACTAGACACACACAAGCATGCATGCTAGCATTCAAAAGCACAATCATAACCACTCAATGCGATAGTTAGGCATGTATTACTTTCCGCTGACCTAGCTTTTGTAGAGCAGAGGCAAATATCAATGTTATATATCACTCTAAAGAAAAGTTGTAAAATCATCCACTTAGTTTCTTCACTTTTCAAAATCGACATTCTCTATCATGAGTTTATGACAGGTTCACATATGTGTAACACTCGCTGAAAATGTACGAGAAAAGGAAAAAAAAAAGAGAGAGAGACTAGACTAGAAAGACTTCACCAATATTACTACAAGATAGATACTATATCCTAAAATTGAAGCACATATTTTTGGCAACAGAATATCAGTTACATGTCAATACCATATTTAATTTCATGATAGGGACACCACTGCAGTTAGACATCTATAATTCTAATATTCATAACTGATGAATTTGCATAAAAAGGTTGATTTCATTGTTAAATTGTATCAGAGGGGGAGAAAAACTTGGCATGAAATCCCAGAACAGAAGAAAGAATCATCCGAATAAAGGCAGCAACATTACACATACCATAACCATAATACAAACTTATTCAAATACTACCAAAGGAACTCCACAACATAATAATCAATCCAGAATTAATTTGCAAAAATTTCACCAGATGAGAAAACAAAAAAGACCCCATTGAACCCCAGATTTTCATTAACTCCAGATTCTTGTTCCAAAAAAAAAAAAAAAGAAGGAAACCAGCACATGTATACAAATCAAATAATAAAACAATCTGAAATTGAGAAAACCAAAATGGAAATCGACAATATCGAGAGTAGGGGAAAACAAACGTGCCTTATTGGTGTGGAATTTGCTTTTAAAAGAAAGCAGAGGAGGAAAGAACCCTACAAGGGTCTCTGAAATTAGTGCTAGTCCCAGAAATGAATGGATTGAATTGGGAAGACAAAAGAGGGCAAAATTCCTTTGGGGTAGGCGAATGGTTGAGAGAGAGAGCCAAATTAAGCGCGTTTGATGCAACAAAGTAACGAATAAGAGAGAGAAATAGAAATAGAGAGAGAGAGAGAGAGAGAGAGAGAAAAGAGACCCACCAGAGGAAGAAGAACAGGCTGTCAATTAGCGAACCATGGTTCCAACGATGCAATATGATTGCAATCGCATAGTCGAAAGAAGAAGGAGGCACGTCAACATCCATCTATATCCTTAATGCTTCTTCTTCTTCTTCTTCTTCTTTCTTCCATCAACCTCAACTTTTTTCTAGTTTCTTCTTTTTTGCTTTTGTGCCACCAACACCTACTTTTTCTTCTTTTTTTTCGCCTGCTTCCTTTTTTAACTATCTACATTCTAACAAACAGATATGATTATGCTCGTATCATGATCGATATGTATACGCAATTTGGGTATTCCTCGTTCTAGAGAGGAAAGAGAGAGAATGAATGTTCATGCAGAGCGGAAAATTTTACTTTGGCCAAAGTGCACTTTTGGTCCCATAACTCTTGCTAAAGTCTTAATTTGGTCCCATAACTTTTTTTGTTGCACTTTTGGTCCCATATCTTTTGCTAAAATTGCAGATTTGGTCCCGTGTTGCATTTTTGGTCCCATATCTTGGGGTCATGTTGCAGAATTGGTCCTATATCTCTTAGTCAGTTTGCAAAATTAGTCTCATATCTTTGGGTTAGGTGCAAAATTAGTCTAATATCTTCTTATCAAATAGGACTGGTGGTGAAACTTTTTACAAATATATGGGACAAATTCTGCAACTTAATCAAAAGATATTGGATCAAAAGTGACACAAGACCAAATCTGTAACTTTTTACAAAGATATAGGACCAAAAGTGCAACAAAAAAGTTATGGAACCAAATTGAAACCTAAACAAAATTTATGGGACCAAAAGTTCACTTTGACCTTTTACTTTTAGCTAGTATAGTAATAGTCATGATTAGAGAAAAAAAAATTAGGAATGATCAGTTTTACTTTTAACTAGCATGTATCATTTTTCATCAACGATCAGTTTTATTTATATTTTTCTTTATACATTTTATTTGTATTGATAAATTTTATAACAATGATAATATAATATTAATATACTTATCCTAATCCTAATAGCTTGCATGACACGTAATAAAAAGACTGCGTTTGTGTCTTTTGTAATTAAAAACAATTCTTAAATATTTCTTAGGAATATAATAATAATTCACTTAAATTTATATATATATATATAGAGAGAGACGGTTTGATTTTATCTTTTTTTTTTATAATGTTATGGGTTTCCCTATCCGTGT
Organism: Chamaecrista fasciculata; assembly: GCA_003254925.1. Classification (NCBI taxonomy): domain Eukaryota; kingdom Viridiplantae; phylum Streptophyta; class Magnoliopsida; order Fabales; family Fabaceae; genus Chamaecrista; species Chamaecrista fasciculata. The sequence goes on along the minus strand of QANZ01045935.1, from coordinate 38,271 downwards.
AACAGTTTAAGTGAAGATTAATCTGATTCGGACAACAGAGACAAAATGATAGTACCCTTCCAACAATACCGACTCTAGGGATTGAACCTGAATAAATAATAATTCTAACAAAATTTATTTGAATTTTGTCTTATATATATATATTTTTTTTGATTAACAATTATAGCAATGCACATAATAATTTAGATACATACAATGATTATACAATAAGTATATATTTTATATTATATTTACTTGTGAAAAGATAAAAAAAATGTTTTATCTTGAAATTTTTATTAATTTTTAATTTTATTTTTAAAGTTTATTTATTGTCAATTTTATTTTTTATTTTAATTTCATTCAAATACTTGACTTGACAATAGACTTTAACATCTTATTCATGCTTTCAAAATTTTGTCAAATGCATTTCTTAACTTTAAATGTATTATCAAATATATCTTTAAAATTTTGATTTATTGTCAAATATATCATTTAAAAATATATTCATATAATCTTTTGGAAAATGCACTCCTAAAGTTTGAGTGTACTTCTGTTTTAAATTTTAATATTATAAAACTTAAAAAAATTAATATTTTAAGATTATATAATATAAAACATAAGATAAGATAAGATATATAATACCCAAACGGCAATAATTTTTTTTTGAACAGCCCAAACAGCAATTGTTATCGTGAGACTGAAAGAAGTGTCCACCAATTATGATTGCAAATTCAATCTGCCATATGTCACTCATGATGAGAATCAGCTTTATCTAATTAATTCACTTAAATTAATCAATCTATTCACCAAAAAAAAAATTTAATCACAATATCAGCTTTTTCCTGCGTACATTAATTAGATCTTGGTAAGAAAATTTCAATGAATAAATTGAACAATTTTTAAGGAGTCGATACAAAATTCTATTTTACTCTTGATTTTTTAATAATTTTTTTTTTGAAAATTGGCTTCCTCCCAAATTTTAGCATTATCAATATAATGTTGGTCATATATAAATTTAAAAGTAAAGTAATGATATGACACCATTAGTCGATGATCATTATATAATATCATGACTCCATAAAAAAAAAAATCATGAAAGTTGGTATAGTTAATTGATGACATATGACATAATTACTAAAGAATGTGTTCGTCGTAAGGTCATAAATTTTGTAATATATATATTACAAAAAAAATTTTTGTTGCCCAAGGTATCCCTAAGCCCGATGAATTAAAGACTAATTTTCCGCGGATCTGAGCTCCATTTAAGGGTTTGCCGCTGGCCAATTACAAAAGTTATTTAAATCAACTAATGGTATCATATTATCACAATATCACATCATTAATTAACAATTCATGTCGTCATTAATTCAGGTAAAAACTAGTTGGGACTAACATTAATAATAAAGAAATTAACCATTTTGTTTGTTTTTAAAAAAATAATATATTAAAGAGCAAAAGAAAGTTGTAATCTTTATTGTTAAGTTTTTTTTTTTTGGCCTGATTTATTTTTAAGTTTGGAATAGTTGATTATAGGAAATTGGGAATGGATAGTGATACATCACTAGTTGGGCGTACGCCTAAATGGCCCTTGAGCTGGGCCCCCTCTCCCCTCCGAGCCTGCGAGGTACGCACGAGCCCATCGAGTGCCCCCTGCACGATGGGAGGCGGTCGTGATCCGTCTAGGTCTGTGGCGCACGCCTCTAGACTGACGCGCAATCACCCACGACTGCCTCACTCCGCAATCCGCGCTACTGGAGATCGTGGACTTGTTCATACCCATGTTCTCCAGTCTTCTGGCGACCGCCCAACAACACAGCAAGTAGGGATGTCAAAATGGGCCTAGGCCCGCAGGCCCGGCACGGCCCGCCCGCTAAATGGGCGGGCTTGGGCCACGGGCCACCCCCAAATTTTTTAAAATTTTATAAATATAATTATTTTGAAGATATTTTATATATATTTTGTATAAATTTTTATCTAAATATTATTATTTATATGTTATCCTCTCATATTAATTTTAAAATTATAATTTTTCAAAAGACAAATCAATTTTTAGTAATAAAAAATAATTTTATATATATTTTATTTAATTATAGAATTAAATAATTATGTATTAATAATTAAAATTAAAAATATTGTTATTAATTTACAAATTTGATTGTATTTTTGTCTATTTTACATTATATTATTATTATTATAATATATTTTAATTTAAAAAAAAATTAGTGTTGGCCCGTGGGCCGGCCCGTTTAACCCGCGGGCCAACACGGGCGAGCTTGGGCATCCAAGATGGAGCCCATTTATAAATGGGCCGGCCCGCCCTAGCCCGTTTAAAGAGAGGCCCGTAGCGGGCTTGGGCGGGCCGGCCCGTTTTGACACCCCTAACAGCAAGCAACCACCCACGATTGCCTTGCTCCACATTTCTCGGTCTCCACCATTTTCGCTGGTGGAGATCGTGCACGGCTACGTGGTGCGTCCAGCGCGCTAGCGACCACTCTCTCCCTGCTCTATAAATAGAGCTCAACTCAGCAGATTAAGGTTAGCCACTTCTCACCTTTTAGAATTCTCTTACTCTCATATCCCTCATACACTGACTTGAGCGTCGGAGTATTCTTCGCAGGGCCCCCCTGTGAAGCTCTTACAGATACTTGGATGATCCAATTGCTCTCGCAGCCCTCGCTTGTTGAACTAGGTAAGCTTGTCCATTTTCTAGTTTATCAAATAGCTATATATATATTCCTAAATTATTAAAAGTTCATGACAATTATTGATTGTTCCATAATTTAATAAAAAAATTGTACTTTAAGAGAAAACTTAAAAAACATTTAAGAAACTTAACTTCAAAAAAATTAAAAAATCATTCCAATTGGTAATGTTATTGATTTAGACCACTTCTAGGCCCATAAAGCCCAAACTTCAACGGCTAATTTATATATGTCCACTTTCATTGCGCTTGGGCCAAGGATAACCAACTTTGCAATTCACAAAAATGATGAAGCTACCGCCTTGTTGGAAATAATAGATATACTAAATGCCTCCATAATGTTTGCTTTAGCTAATGACTTTTGTTTTTTTTTATAATCTACGGTATCTACTATCGAGAACGGTGACTAATTCTTTTGTTATGGATCATTTAATTAAGGGTAAGCGGCTGACCACGTAATGCTTTTCATATCTAATGATGAGATTCTAACACTCACCACTTGATTAAAGGACCAAATGAGGAACCACTAGGCCACACTCGTGATTAACATTCTTAGACTTAAAAGAGTATGCGAAAAAAGAGTATAACAATCTCTTATTTGGTACCAAATGTTTAGGCTTAAAAGAGTATAACATTCTTAGGCCAAAAAAAAAAAATTAGAAGAGTATAACATTCTATATTATAGACTAAAATTATTTTAAGTTTTTTTTTTTTTTTTTTTTTTTTTTTTATGGGTTATGAAGCATATGCATCAGAGTTAAATTTTTTTAGCAAAACTAAATAACGAAGAACATGGAATTGAAATTAACATATAGACTATATTATATACGGGGAAATAAATTAAGATAGGAAACATGTAGAACATGAAAAACACTGTACTATCTTATGTCTTTCTCTCAATGTGGAATATGAATTATTCTTTGATCCTAAAACGGCAGAGGATGGACATTGTNTATTTCACTTTGGTACCCTGTGGTTTGAAACTTGACACTTTGGTACCCTGTGGTATTCTCCATTAACACTTTGGTACCCTTTGGAGTTATTTTGTAATTTTAACCATGATAAATTTTTCAAAAATTACATATTGATCCCAAAAAGTTTTTAAAAAATTACAAATAGGTCCCTAGATACATATTATCTAGGGACTAAAATGAAAACTTTAAAAAAATTTAGGGGTCAATATGTAATTTTTGCAAAATTTATTATGGTTAAAATTACAAAATAGCTCCAAAGGGTACCAAAGTATTAAAGGAGAATACCACAGGGTACCAAAGTGAAATAGGGTCAAACCACAGGGTACCAAAGTGTAATTTACCCAAATAATAAACTAGTCAACCATAACCACTAATGGCTGTTAATATATATTTAATCAATTTAATATATATGCATGGCTGGCGTGCTGTCATTTCTCTAATTAAAATATAAATAGTATATTAATATACTTCTATTCTTAAACTTCAACAGTTCAACATGTAGCCATTATAATAGTATTTTATGAGTTAATTGTACCCCAATATTTCACATTTGAGTCAATCTATCTATATCTATATATAAATATAACTATAAAGCTGAGTTCTGGGGTTCCCTTGAGCTGTCATATCAGCAAAAACAGTTTAAAAAATCAAAAGTAAATTAATTTCAATTTTTCAAGCAATTTAATAAGTGCAAAATAAATTAATTATGATGTGTCCTAAAATAACGGAAGCGAAACAAACTAAAAAAAGTAAAAAAAAACTATAAATATTTTGCTCGAGCCAATGCATTCTCTTAAAAATAGGACTAATCTATATCTATCTATATAATATATATAAAAGCAAGTCATGGCTCTCCCGTGCTAACACCTCACTGTTTTGCATGCTTCATGTGATTTTACATTCTTTTTTTCTATGCTTTTAAATCAAAATGCAATTATAATTCATTTCAGGGGCATTTTTGTGACGAAATACAATTATAATTCAATTTTTTTAATTTAAGTTTTTAGTTAGTTGACGAAATACAATTAATCTTGTTTTTTTTTCAAATTGTAATTTAATTATTTTATATAACCGAAAATCCCGATATCAAAAAAGAATTAGTTTTATTATATGTTGTTTGTCAAAAGCCTTGAAGTAGTCAACTTTGAAAGCCGCCCAAAAATTTTTGGTCTTTTTCTTCTTTTTCAAGTGGTGGAGAAGCTCCCCTGTAAGAATGACGTTGTCGGAAATAACTCTCCCTTTGACAAAAGCATTTTGGAAAGGAGAGATGAGGTCATTCATTAGGGGCTGTAACCTATTTGCAAGAACCTTAGATATGATTCTATAGGTGACATTGCAAAGACTAATTGGGCGGTAATCCCTGAGGTTGGTGAAACCAAGGGACTTCGGGATTAAAGCAATATTGGTTCCGTTAAGTTCTTTAAGGAGGTAACCACGATTGAAGAAGGAAGAAACCATTTTGAAGATGTCTTTTTTCACAGTTGGCCACATTTTTTGGAAGAAAGAAGGAGGGAAGCCATCAGGGCCCGGGGATTTGTTACCATCCATTTGAAACACTGCAGTTTCAATTTCCATCCTGGTGAGAGGGGCACATAAGGAGTCAACCTGATTCTCAGAGATTCTGTTTAAGGATGCGTCCTTGATAAAGTAGTCGGCATCATCATGATTATGTGCAGATGTATTGCAGGTGTAGAGATTAGAGAAATAGTCAAGAGCATGTTGACTAATATCATCTCAAGTCCGGAACCAATTACCGTCATTATCTTGGACAACAGAGATAGAGTTGGAGTTCCTTCTGATATTGACAGCAGCATGAAAGAATCTAGAGTTCTTGTCACCCAGTCTAGTCCAGTTTTGTTTAGCCCGTTGCTGCCAGTAGATTAGGTCTTCATTCACAAGTCTATCAAGAGTCAGTCTTGTATGAAGCTCCTCCTCTCTAATGCTAGGAATGTCAACATTACATTGCAGCTCAAGAAGTCTATTCTCAAGCTCCTTAATCTTGGCTGAGGGGTTCTGAGAGTTAGCTTTACTCCAATGACGAAGCCTTTTTGAAACCATTCTGAGTTTTGAGTGAACTTGCTAAGAGTTAGACCCAGAACTCTTGGAATGCCATATTTCTTGAATAATATTTGGGCAGTCAGGGTAGATAAGCCATTTATTTTCAAACTTAAAGCTTCTTTTAGGCTTATACTCACTACCAATATTAAAGTCAACAACCAAGGGGGCATGGTCAAAGGCAAAAAGAGGTAGAGTAGCAACTTTAGAGTTAGGGAATAAGTTAAGCCAGTCCAAGTTACATAACCCTCTATCCAAGCGTTCCCATACACAGTTTTCATCACTTCTATTATTAGTCCAAGTGTGCCAAGGACCATAAGAAGCAATTTCCACAAGGCCCCTTTGGTTCATGACAGAAGCAAAATCAGAACAACCTCGGGAAGTGCTGCACTTACTGATCTTGTCTTTAGAAGTCAAAATTTGATTGAAGTCTCCCATCAAGAGCCAAGCGTTGTTGGCAGGGTTAGCACCACCAATATAATTCCAAAGAGCACTTCTCATTGAAGATTTAGGGGGGCCATAAATGGCAGATAACATGAACTGAGAGCCACAAGCAGCAGTGACTTTACATTCGATCCAAAAGCTAGAACTACTAATGACTTCAACCAAAAGGTCCTTAGACCACAAAATACAAAGACCTCCCTTCTTCCCAATTGGTTCTACAACCCAATGATTAACAAGAGAGCCCTGATGCAAAATACAAGAAAGCTTACTGCTATTACACATAGTTTCTTGAAGGAAAACTAAACTAGGATTAAATTTGAAAATAAGATCCCTAAGCCTACGCTTCGTAGAAGCCTTGCCAAGACCCCTACAATTCCAGGAAATGAACTTCATGGCGCCTTTGGGAGCTGTTCTGGGACAGCTTCTCCTAACCCGAAAGTGCAGTTGGTGAAGTTTGAGACAAGGTTGTCCATCCAGTCATTAATAATCGCTTCAGACACAACAGGTTCTTTGAGCTTTTAACTAGCTCGATTTTCATCATCCGAGTACTCCAAGCATGAGGGAGAGTCATTTGTTGGATGCTCCAGTTCAGAGTAGCTTCTCTTTCTTGATATATTTCCCATGAGACCTAATTTTACAGGAGTCTGCCTAGCTCTCTTGCACACATCATCTTTGAGGGCATCCAAACTGTCAAAATGCCTCTTTCTTGTGAATTCAGCTTCCCAGGATGTGTCCATCCATCCAGAAAAATCATCAGGTGGCAGGTCAACCATCCAGTAGGAGCGAGCCGATCTCTGGTCATCCAGTTGAGACCAAACCAGCATGCTTTGGGCAGGGGTTCGAGTAAGAATACTAGAGTCAGGCTCTAATATGATGAAGGAGTTCCCATTCCATATCATACCAAGCTCAGCAACAATTTGTGAAGCTTGGTCTAATCCTTGCTCAGTTGGGTGGGTTAGATTGAGTATAGGAAGCAAATCAGGCAAAGGGTCCCCTGTTTGACTAGATTCTCCTATTTCAAAGTTGGTGATGGTAGGAGGGGATGCAGAGTCACCAGGTTGTGGGGGAAAAGCAATCCTTCTTTCAAACAAAGTGGAGTAAGTTGAGGGAGTAGGTGGGTCCAAGGAGAGGATACCATTTGCAATAGCTAGAGATCCATCATTCATCTCAAAATACCCTATCATTTGATCAGTGTTTGATACTTGGCCATTCCCAGGATTGGACTCCAATAGAGGCAGAGGGAAAGAGTTGATAAAGGGGGGGGCGCTTATCAATTAGGTTCCACGTCATAGCAAGAAGAATCGGGTCCTCTGACTCATCCAAGTAAATGGCAGGGTCCTGGTAGGCAGAAATGGCGTCTCTGGGGCTCCAGACAAGGCAGGCAAGTCGAAGCTAAAATCTCCAAGCATTGGCTGATCAATGAGATCTGGCAAGTTAGCTTCAGGAGGTAAATCAGGTAGAGCATTTTCCATATGTTCATCTTCATGGTCTTCCGGAGCGTCATTTTCAAAGTTGTAAGGCGTTGCATGATGTTGCATCAACACTTCTTCAACTTCAGGGGCATAGTACTCATTTCCCCGTTCTCATCTAGAAAGCCCCAAGGGTCAAAATCATAGTCCATTGGTGGGGCAGCCCATGGACGATAGCTGTGTTGCCCTGTAGGGGAATGATGGACCCTGATAGTTGTCGAGCGGCGCTAGAGGTCACCATAAAAACGCCTAGCATCATTAATGAAGTGTGTTCGGGTAAAACTGACACCGTGCTCCACTCCAGCACGATTTTGGAGACGTTGCATTTGAGCATCTATAGTTGCAGAGACCTCATCATCTGTCCAAGGACACATTGCATAAGTGTGGCCAATTTGTCCACAAGTTCGACAAAGCTTGAAAATCCGCTCATATCGGATAGTAACCCAAGCAAAGCTGCCTGAGTCAAGAGCAACCATAGCTCCCATCAAAAGTGGCTCACCAAGTCGGATGCGGACTTTGGCTCGCATGAAACGAATGTTGCGGGGCATGCTAGGACTCCAGTCAATGTCAAGAACGACTCCAACAAGGGAAGCCAGTTTCCTGACCACACGATACACCTGAAACTCAAGGGGAAGTCCCCAGAACTCAACCCATACAGGAATCTCATGAAGAGTAAGACGACTGAGAATCATGTTTGGCTCCCACAGGACGGTTGTGAGAAGGGCTCCATCCAGAGACCAAGGTCCATTCCTGTGCACGAAAATAAGATCCTCCATTCTCTGAAAGTGTAGAACATATCGGTGGTGTTCATGTCCTACCACAGTAACATTGCCAAGCAGGTGCCAGTAGCTGTTGATGAGAGATTGCATACGTTGGGTTGTAAACTCCCTTAAATCATTTAAAAAACCTATGAGGCATCGGCTCCAGAAGCTTCGATTCATGTCAATTAGTTGAAAGTCAAATTCAACCACTAGAACTCGAGCTACACGATGGCCAGGGGGATTGGAAAGTGTTTATGGGAGATTGGGCAGTGGGTGGGGTCACAAATGTGGAGGGGCGAGTGAGGAACACGTACTATATTTGGGGAACCCACTAAGGGTTGGGGAGAGAACTCACCAGCGGAGTTTTTTGGTTTAATTCACAAAAATGATGAAGCTGTGAGGATAGTTTCTAAAACAAATAATGTTTGCTTTAGCTACTTATTTATTTTTGTTTGAAGTGTTGTGTCCAAGAGGTTACGGTCTATTGCATTTAAAAAATTATAAAAATATATAAGATTAATATAAAATAAATGAAATATAACGGATTAATTTTCTTCATCCTATACATAAGGGGCCAAGTTGAAGTTTTGACCTCTATATATATATATATATATATATATCTTATATATTATATTATATGGCTCCACCCCTTTCTGGTCGTCCACATTTTAAAACTATAGTACAAAATTAATAATAAGAGGAAAATTATTATTTGATCCCTTCTTTTTTACTGAGTTAACGATTTAGTCTCTCATTTATTTTACATACATATTTGCGTGCCCGTTAGGACACGCAAAGGCTCTAGTATATTATATGGCTTCACCCCTTTCTGGTCGTCCATGTTTAAAACTATAGTCTATGAAATTAAAAATAAGAGAAAATTTACTATTTAGTCTCTCTTTCTTTACTAAGTTAACAATTTAACTATAGTACAAAATTAATAATAAGAGGAAAATTATTATTTGATCCCTTCTTTTTTACTGAGTTAACGATTTAGTCCCTCATTTATTTTACATACGCAAAGCCCCTAGTATATTTTTTTTGATAAGCACAAAGCCCCTAGTATATAATATGTGTGAGGGGTGTTTTGGTTGATCAAAATTAATTTTATTTTAAAATATTAAAAGAGGAAAAAAATAGTGAAAGGAGTTAAGTAACTCCCTACTACTTTGATGGCTACAAAACAAAAGTTCTCAAAACATCAAATAAAATAATTATTATTAAAAAAAATAAAAATATATTATACAAAACTTAAATTTTTATTAAAAATATAATAATTTTTTTAAAAAAATATTTAAATTTTAATAATTATTAAATTTAAATTAATCTTTGATACCCGTTAGAACATGCAAAGAACACTAGTATATATATATTCATCTCATGCGAAAGAAATACTTAAATAAATGGCTAGCTTATGCTAATAAAACAAATTAGCGACACCAAATACTTGTTTTATAGCTATAAATTAAAGCAAAATCAGCTTCACAATGACAACTATATGATATTAAAGAAAAAAAAATGAAGAATTTGGGTTGCAAGTTGAAATTAAAGATTGAAATGATGTACTGTTGCATGAAAGACATTTGTTAGATAAGCAATCAATATCAAAAAAATTATTGAATGATTAATATAATTAAAATAAATTTGGAAGAATAGCCCGTCATCTTGATTTATGCTTATAGGTGTAAGACTTATATATATTCTTTTATTTCATTATATGTCATTTTTACATTTTAACTTGTATATTCTTAGCATTTTCTTGATCGTCTCTAAGCAATATAAAACTTTATTTACTACATACATATACACAATTTACAACAATTACAGTATGACAATTGACAAATATAAAGTCATTCATTGTGAAAATTTGAAATCCACACAAAAATAATAGCTACTGTTTATTACATTTTCAATAATGATTAATGAGTCACTCTTACAATTTATCAAAAAAAAAGTCACTCTTACAAGGACTAACTTATACACTATGTATCTAATTAGTTATAACGAATTGAATAGCATTGGCCCTTTCAATATAATTCTTAATTCATTTTAAAGCAACAGGGAAATTTGAACTAAATCACTGATTAAATCATAGAGTGCCTTTCAAAATGAGTATTTATTTTTTTGTCCAAATGCGTGGTCGCGCATCAGTGCATGCATGCAAGACAGTGTGAGTCTACATATAGGAATGGATGAGAGATGAGAGTGATAATTATAACTAGTAAACACTTGAGTATGATAGTAAGATTTCATCTTTTAACTTTACTACTTTTCTTTTTCTAAATTGACTTGGTTGCAAATTGGTCATATTGTATAGTTCTGTATATGACCAGTATTCAATGCAAAGAACAAAGAATTCAACAATGCTATTATTGAAGTACTTCACGACAGATCTAGACAGAGATTTAAAAAAAGAGTAAATTAACAATGATTTAGTCTTTGAAAGATGATAAATATCTCAATTCAATCCCTGAAACATACAATTACAATAAATTTGATTATTTTGTTAAAAATATCAAATGAACTTTAACAACAAATCTGAAGTAATTTAAATTTTTCTTCAAAAAGATAAAAATAAATCATACTTGTTAATTATTTTTGGCCAAAAGATTTGTTGTTAAATTTGAATTAATGTTTTAATAAAATGACCAAATTGGTTGTAATTGCATTTTTTAGGGACTAAAAGTCTAATAATTTTATCTTTTAAGGACTAAATTGAACACTTATTATCTTTGAGGGACTAAATCTTTAATTCACACAAAAGAAAAGACAAAAACGAAAAAACACTGAAGGACAGTACAGACACACAGACAAACATCATCTATATAATTTACTGTCACACAAATGGATGTTTCAGAAATTCCCAATATATATGTTGTGGCTTATACTTTTCAGTGAGAATCTAGCTAGATAACTTTTCTACCCAAAAAAAGAAAAAAGCTAGATAACTTTTGGTTAATAAAATATGATCAAGCAAACACTCAACATTCATTTAATTCTCCAAATTACACCTTTTTTTCAAACTCCAATTTATAAAGCATAGTCACATAACTCCCCCAAACACGCATTCTATACACAGAGAGACAAAGCTAGCTAGCTAACTAGCCATGGTTCATTGTGAGACAAGCCAATCCAAGAGTGTGTGTGTGATAGGTGCTGGACCCTCAGGGCTAGTGGCTGCAAGGGAGCTGAGAAAAGAAGGTCACAAGGTGGTTGTGTTGGAGCAGAATCATGATGTTGGAGGGCAATGGCTATATGACCCAAATGTGGAAAAGGAGGATCCTTTGGGAAAAAGGCCTTTTCTGAAGGTTCATAGCAGTATGTATGAGTCCTTGAGGCTCACATCTCCTAGGGAGGTAATGGGGTTCACTGATTTCCCATTTTTGGTCAACAAAGGCAGAGACATGAGGAGATTCCCAGGACACAGAGAGCTCTTGCTGTACCTCAAGGATTTTTGTGAATTTTTTGGCTTGAGAGACATGATAAGGTTCAATACAAGGGTGGATCATGTGGGATTAGTGTTGCAACATTGTGATAATAATAATAATGGTGTAATCTGTGGTAACGATCTTATGAAGTGGGTTGTTAGAAGCAGAGAGAATGAGAAAAATGATGATGATGATGATAATGGTGATAAGGTTAAGGAAGTGGAAGAGGTGTTTGATGCTGTGGTTGTGGCCACTGGCCATTACTCTCAACCTAAGTTGCCCTCCATTAAAGGTAGCTACCTGTAAATCTATCTGAACAAGGCAATTTAATTGATATCTGAATCTCTCATGCACTATATACTGAACTCACAACACAATAGGAAAGTCACAGTCATGAAATGAATATTCTCCTTTCATATATATATATATATGTTTGTCTTTCTCATGCTCAGGAATGGATTCATGGAAAAGGAAGCAACTGCACAGTCACATTTACAGGACCCCAGAGAGTTTCCGCAATGAGGTATTATGTAATCCAAAACATATTCTTCTTTTAAGATCTTAATTTTAAAAATTGACAGATAGATTCCTTAACCTTTCAATTTCGATTACTCAGCGCCCTTTTGTCAACTTGAAGTCTAATTATCACTATTTTGTGTAAAAAATTGAGGTTATTTAAAAGTTTTGAATAATCGTAGTTGAAAATTCAGGGGCTCTACCTGTCAACTTTTTTTAAAGTTCAAATAATCTATTTGTCAATTTCTAAAATTCAGGAGTCCTAAGTTATTGAAGTTAAAGCTTAAGGAATCTGTCTATCAACTTTTCAAATTTGGGAGAGTTTTGTGTCCTTGGCCCAAAACCCAGGATAGTGCATTTTAACTTTTTAAAAAATGACAAAAAAATAAAAGAGAAAACTCTCTAAACTTTTGAATTTGTGAAAATATATACCTTGTCAAGTTGTTCATATAGCTGAGGTAGTTGTTATGAAACAGATTGTGGTGGTGGTGGGAAATTCATTGAGTGGTGTAGATATATCAATTGAGCTATCATCAGTGGCAAAGGAAGTTCATATAAGTTGTAGATCTGACAATTTGTTTACGGAGGGCTTTTCTAGAGTGATACCTAAATACCAGAATATGCACCTTCATCCTCAGGCAGGCACTACTTCTCTAACTACATATCTACAAATCTCAATCAATACAGAGTATAAATTAACATAAACTAATTAATATATATATATACTCTATTTGTTATTATTATTTTTACTGTATATGTTCACATCATCTACAGATTGACACACTTGAAGAGGATGGACGGGTTAAATTCATGGATGGTACTTGCATTATTGCCGACACCATTGTGTACTGCACTGGGTAAGCTGCCAAATAATTCAAGTTACCACTTCCATTCCAACTAATTAGTAACTATAATTTTTTTTTTGTCTTTAAATTTGTTGTAAAATTTTGGTTCTTAAATATTGGGAATGTATTTTTTGGTGCCTGATCATCTTACTAACCCCATCATTCTGATTCTGATACATGTTTTGCCTTATCGAAAACATACTTGTAAAAGCATGTTTTTGCTGTGGGAAGAATATTTATATAACCACACACACATATAGTACATCTATACTAAATCGTTTACTAATTTCAAAAGTTGAGATAAGGTTTATTCACAAAATATAATTAATATCACCTTAAGTTAGCTCAACTGTAATAGTAAAGTGAAAAATAAAAGTAGTACTAAAAGTTTGAACTCTCTAATTCAATTTATTTTATTTTTATATATACACTACATAAATCTGATCTATTTACTCAATAATATCAAATACAAAATGAAAAATAAAGTCGAGTGATTCTAAGTAAACATTTCAGTCTACATATGCTAGGTTAATACCATTACATATATTAAATTTAACTTGGAATGATAATAATTCATAATTGTAAGCAAACATACATATTTATTAATAATCAAATATCTGTATTTGGTCCATGAATAAGTTAATAGTTTAACTTAAATCATCATCATCAAGATAGTTAAAGGGTAAGTACACAATGTGGTTCTTAAAAAATATACGAATTAACAACTCAATCCCCAATGAAATTGATGGGTTTTAAATTTCAATGTTTTATGTGTTGTAGGTACTCCTTTGCCTTCCCTTTTCTTGACACAAAAGGAATAGTTAAAGTGGATGATAACAGAGTAGGCCCTTTGTATGAGCATACATTTCCCCCATCACTTGCTCCATCTCTTTCTTTTGTGGGCATCCCCAGACAGGTAAATTACCCTTAACTCTCTACTTCTTGTTCCTTTTAGGAGACGTCTTTCATATGGTTATTCACAGTTTATCCAATACTTTACAAAAATAACAGTACTCTTGAATGATGAGAAAGTGTAGATAATAGGGTTCCCTTTCTTTGAGTCCCAAGCAAAATGGATAGCTCAGGTGCTTTCTGGGAAGAGAGCACTTCCATCATGGGATGAAATGATGAAATCCATTGAGGAATTCTACCATTCACGAGACGCAGCTGGAATTCCAAAGTGCAATACCCATGATATTGCAAGCTTTGAGGTAAGAAATCCAATGTAGTGATCTTAATTCAGGGAAAAAAAAAGCAAAAGCAGAGGAAAGCATGCCTACGTAGTCTGCACTAGCAGGTTAAAAAGTAAAGTTCAAAACCTCATTTTGTCCTTGAGCTATATGATGAATTTCGTTTCGCTTCTCAAAATTTTTCAGTCCCGTCTTAATCTTTAAATTTTTCTATTTGTTCTACTATTAGTCCAAAACATAATTCTATCTTACTGTTATCTCTGACTTAAGTAGTCAAAATGAACAATTTCTTTTTCATATATGTATGAATACGTAAGTTGATAAAGAAAAAAAAATCTTTGCTTTTAGTCATAACTTAAAAATAAATTTGTGATTGATTTTTTTTTTCTAAAAAAACAATTTTTTCTTTCTTTCTCTATTAAATCATTTATTAAGACATATATAAACAAGAAATCATTGGTCATGTGTCTATCTCAAAAATAACCATAAAATTTAGACAAAATCATATTTTGAACTAACAGTAGAATAAATAAAAAAGTTTGAGAACTAAAATAGAATAAAAAAATGTTCGAGGATCAAAATAAAATTTACCATATATTTGGAAGACCAAATGAGATGTTGACCCAAAGTAAAAGGGTCAAATATGGCAACCATCTTCGTGGCCTAGTCAACTTAATTATGAGATGTTAACAGTAAAATTTTGTTAATTTCCTTTCTAACATTTTACCTTTTTGTGCAGTATTGTGACAAATACGGGGACTACATAGGATTTCCACACTTAGAAGAATGGAGAAAAAAGCTATGTATATCGGCCTTAATAGACTCCACAGTCAACACAGAAACATATCGTGATTCGTGGGATGATAATGTGAATGAGCTGCTTCAAGAAGCCCTTCAAAGTCCCCACTTCACTCAACATGGGGTTCAAAATCAAGACCAAGATTCTTCTCTGTAATCGCTATTTTAGGGCCTCTTTGGGAGAACCCCAATCCTAATCCAATCCAATCCAATCCAATCCAAATGGATGGGATGAGATTATAATTTAAGTGGATGAGATGAGATGATGTATTGGTGTTTGGGTGATTTTATTGAGAATGATGTTAAATAGGGTGTGAAATTATATAAAAGGGGTTGTAATGATTGTGGTTGGTAGGAAAAAGTAGATGGATTTTTGTGATTTGTATAGGGGTAGAAATGGTAGGAAATAATGAGATGAGATGAGATGAGAT
>QANZ01045935.1:0-21506 GCA_003254925.1 Chamaecrista fasciculata | reverse complement strand
AGAGAGAGAGAGGTGTATGTGTGTGTGAGAGAGAGAGAAAGAGAAAAAATGTAAGTGGAAAAGATAAAAAAATAATGAGAAATGATAGATAGAGAGAGAAAATTATAAGTGTAATAAATGAGGGTATGTAAAATTACTATTTTGTCTAGTTCTCTTTTTTATATTTGTATTAAAGTGTAGGTAAATATAGGTATATGAATAGGGGTAGATTAGTAAATGTAAAAGAAAATTGGATGGGATTATGATTTGGATGAGATGAGATGAGATGGAGGGTTCAATAAAAACCCAAATCCAGTACTGTTCATCCAATCCTAGAATGAGATGAGATTGGATTAGGATTAGATTAGGAAATTGAGGCTCCCAGACCCTTAATGTTTCACTTTCACTTGTATTTCTGTTGTCGGGGTTATATATATAATTAAATTCCCAAATTGTATCTTAAAAATAATTTGATAAGGGGTGTAGACAGTCGCAGTTCATTGGGGCATTTCACCGAACAGTTTGAGGGCAGAAACAAACATGATTAAGAGAATGTATGAATGTAAATGTAGTTTCCGAAAGTTTACCTATGAATTCGTACTCGTTTGGTAAGCGTATGCCTTCCATGTTGCGAATCCTTCAAGCTGCAACTCCAAAATCAGTTTGACGCATATTGGTGTATGCATCCTCAGATTGTTTTAGGACCCAATTCAGGAAATATCAACACGCATCAACTTTTTTTTTCTTTGGTATGAAGAGACCAATTTTACAAATGATGGAAAAGGAGATTTTAGCTATAACAAAACTCTTAATATTATTATTATTTTTTTTTTGTTTTCCGAAGGTGGTAAAACCTAAATTGAAAATAGAACATTATATATATATATATATATTTTTGCCAAAAGTGCAATTTTGATCCTTTATCTTTGTAATGAATTACAATTTAGTTCTTTATTTTTTTTCTTGCGATCTTTTTGTCATATATCTTTTCTAGAAGTTTTACTTCTTGGTCTCAATTACTTAGTGTAGACATATCTCTCTCGTTTTAAGTCTGATTACGACCAATTTAGAGCTACGAGTTATTCTTGATGAGTCATTTATTTGTTTAGTTGATTGTCAAATGAGACTCTAAAAGTTGATGATATATCTCTCATTTCAAGTTCAATTGTGATGAGTTCTGATCTATATGCTACTCTTGACGAGTATTTTTTTATCCAATTGAGATCGTTAGTAAATGAGGTGAAATCAGGTCGGAAAGTGGTTTTAGAACCAAAAGGTGAACAATTATGAAAAATTATTTTCGAGCCTAATTTGTCTTCATTTGTTGATGATCTCGATTGGACAAATAAAATACTAATAAAAAATAACCCGTAGCCCTGAACATGTCACAATCGGACTATAAAACGAGCGGTTCCTTTTGGAACCCAATTTAACCTTGTTTGACGACTACTCCAAATTGACAAAGAAATAACTCATTATAACTAACATGAAACTCTGAACTCGTCGTAATCGAACTTGAAATGAGAAAAATATAGTGATATAATTTGGACTAAAGAGTAAAACTTTTAGAAAAGATATAAGATAAAAATAGCAAGAAAAACAAAATTGCACTTCGAACTTATTTTTTTATAAGTTAAATAAAATATATTTTATTGGTAACATAAGTTTTTTTATAAAGTTAAAATCTTTCAATTCCATAAATATCCAACTATTAGAGACCCAAGCTGAAGAACCGAACATATACCTGGGCTGCTCAGGAGAGCCCATTGATTTGGCCTTTTTTGTTGGGCCAACAAAAATATAGCATTAGCCCACAGTCATATATATCAATGGCAATGCCAATTCATAGGTAAGTAGGTAACATTTCTCCCCATTCTCCAACAACACTTACACTGCTGCCCTATCCAAAGTAATCAAGATTCGGAAATGGATCATAGTGGCTAAAGTATGGCTACATTATCACTTAATGATAATTGGATGGATGAGTTGATTAAAATTTTATGCATCGACTTTTTAATAACATCAATGGTGGACATCTCATAATTTAGCTACTGTATTTTAGCTGACCTACTCCCGAAAGATTCATGGATACTTCAAATCAAAAATCGTAAGATCTAATTATTTTTTAAAAGAAAGACAACATATACATATATATAATAGGCCCTATTTTCTATTGGCCTCTCACAAATCACAATATTCTTGTTTCTTGATGTGTGTGTTTTGGCAGCATCACAATGTATGTACTCACGTAAGTGGATCCTCTACCGTGTGTATTTTCTGTAGTGTAGAGAGAGAATGAAAGAGTTAGAGAGAGAAGTGTGGGTCTCACTATTATTTTCTCTCGATAAATCTTTCTTTCTCTCTCTAAACTATATGAAAATGTACAAATATTAAACTACAGAGAATCCAGGCCCGTTGGTCTGATATCTCTTCTCTCTCATCTTTCTACATATCTTTTCCCAATTTATTGTTAGCCAGTATTCAATGAAAAGAAGAAAGAGTAGGAGGGATGCTAATTATTGAAGTACCTCAGAACATATCTAGACAAAGACGGGAAAAAAGAAAGAGTAAATTAATGATTTAGTTTTTAAAAGATGAAATTATATGATTTAATCTCTGAAAAATACAATTATAATCAATTTGGTCCTTTTATTAAGGATATCTCCATGAAAGTTAATGACAAATCTAAAGTAATTTCAAGTTTTTTTTTTCAAATATCAATTATACAATTAAGAGAAAAAAAAGTCATATTTATTTTAAATTTGAATTGATGTTTTAGTAAAAGGACCAAAATGGTTTTTTTTTTGGCCAGCAAAGGACCAAAATGGTTGTAATTGCATCTTTTAGGGACTAAATCTTATAATTTTATCTTTCAAAGACTATATTGATACACTTGTCATCTTTGAGGAAATAAATCTTTAATTCACTCCAAAAATAAGGCAAAAACAAGAAGAAAAAACACTGAAGGACAGAACAGAGATAGTAATTAGTACACCAGACCAATATCATCTATGCAAATTACTGTCACACAACTGGATGTAGAAATTCCCAGTTTATGTTAACTGTGACTTATACTTTTCAATGAGAATCTAGATAACTTTCCCTTTGGTTAACTTTTAGTTAGTAAAATATGATCAAGCAAACACTCACCATTCATTTAATTCTCCAAATTACACCTTTCTATCAAACTCCATTATATAAAACATAGTCACATAACCCCCCCAAATACACATTCTATACACAGAGGCAAAGCTAGCTAGCTAACTAGCCATGGTTCATTGTGAGACAAACCAATCCAAGAGTGTGTGTGTGATAGGTGCTGGACCCTCAGGGCTAGTGGCTGCAAGGGAGCTGAGAAAAGAAGGTCACAAAGTGGTTGTGTTGGAGCAGAATCATGATGTTGGAGGGCAATGGCTATATGACCCAAATGTGGAAAAGGAGGATCTTTTAGGAAAAAAGCCTTTTCAGAAGGTTCATAGCAGTATGTATGAGTCCTTGAGGCTCAAATCTCTTAGGGAGGTAATGGGGTTCACTGATTTCCCATTTTTGGTCAAAAAAGGCAGAGACATTAGGAGATTCGCAGGACACAGAGAGCTCTTGCTGTACTTGAAGGATTTTTGTGAATTTTTTGGGTTGAGAGAAATGATAAGGACTGTGGATTATGTGTTGCAACATTGTAATAATAATAGTAATAATGGTGTAATCTGTGGTAATGATCTGATGAAATGGGTTGTTAGAAGCAGAGAGAATAGGAAAAATGATGATGATGTTAAGGCAGTGGAAGAGGTGTTTGATGCTGTGGTTGTGGCCACTGGCCATCACTCTCAACCTAGGTTGCCTTCCATTAAAGGTATATATCTAGGTGAATAACACAGGTTGAGACGTTGAGTAATATCTGAATCTCTCACACACTGTATAATATACTCACAACACAATAAGAATTAGGAAAGTCACACATGTCTTGAAGTGATTGTTCTCTTGTCATATATATATATATATATATATATATATGCTTATCTTTCTCATGCTCAGGAATGGATTCATGGAAAAGGAAGCAATTGCACAGTCACTTTTACAGAACACAAGAGAGTTTCCGCAATGAGGTATCATGTAGTCCAAAACATATTCTTGTTTTAAGATTAGGCTTCAATTCACAAAATTTTACTTACGGTGTAAAAAATTCCTAGGAATTTTAAAAAATAACAAAAGACTCTAAACTTTTAAGATTGTGCAAATGTTCATTTTGTTAAGTTTTTTCATTCAAAAAATCACTTTGTTTTTAACAATCATTAAATGCAGTAATAGCTTACTTTAAGTTCTAGTCAATGCTATTGCTAAGCATAATAATAATCAGGAAACTTGATCTTTTAAATGAAAAATTTGACAAAATGAGTCTTTTGTGCAAAATAAAAACTTCACAAGATCTTTTGTAACTTTTCAAATTCCAACAAACTTTTAAACAAGAAGTAAAGTTAAAAAAAATTCTGTGCATGTGCGTAAATCTAAATACTCCCCAAATAAATATGAAAGAAGTTAGCTAGCTCAACTAAATTATATTGCATTAATTGTCCCTGTTTTTGCAAAGTGAAATAGCTGAAGTTGTTACGAAACAGATTGTGGTGGTGGTGGGAAATTCATTTGGTGGTCAAGATATATCAGTAGAGCTATCATCAGTAGCGAAGGAAGTTCACATAAGTTGTAGATCTCACAATATGTATTCTGAGGGCTTTTCTATAGTGATATCCAAACACCAGAATATGCACCTTCATCCTCAGGCAGGCACTACTTCTCTAACTACATATCTACAAATCTCAATCGTTACAGAATAAATTAACATAAAACAATAAATATATACTCTATTTTTTGTTATTAATTGTACTATATATTTTCAATCATGTGCAGATAGACACAGTTAAAGAGGATGGATGGGTTAAATTCATGGATGGTACTTGCATTATTGCCGACACCATTGTGTACTGCACTGGGTAAGCTGCCAAATAATTCATGTTACCACTTAATTACATGCATGTCCTACATATAATCACAGAGTGAGTGAACTCATTCTTGCAAATTTTGCCAAGTAAAATGGCGATTTAGTCCCTAGAAGGAGTAAATAACAACCAGTCATGAATTTTTCAGGACTAAATCGAACATTTCAAAATTTTAAGGACTAAAACAATAGCACTCACATAATACAAGGAAAAAATTAATAGTTTACTCAAATTTTACCTTTTTAACTAATTCAGTAATGTGAAAACATATTTTTTCAATATTTAAGGACTAAATTCTTACTAGTGTTAACTAGATGTGAAAATACTGATGAAACTGATGAATTCAATGTGTTGTGTTGTAGGTTCTCCTATGCCTTCCCCTTTCTTGACACAAAAGGAATAGTTAAAGTGGATGATAACAGAGTAGGCCCTTTGTATGAGCACACATTTCCCCCATCACTTGCCCCATCTCTTTCTTTTGTGGGCATCACTACACAGGTAAATTAATTAATAATTACCCTCAATTCTCTACTTCTTGTTCCTTTTAGGACACATCTTCCATATGGGTATTCATAATTACCCTTAATTCTCTCCTTCTTGTTCCTTTCTCTTGAATGATGAGGTAATGGTGTAGATCATAGGGTTCCCTTTCTTTGAGTCCCAAGCAAAAAGGGTAGCTCAGGTGCTTTCTGGGAAGAGAGCACTGCCATCATGTGATGAAATGATGAAATCCATTGAGGAATTCTACCATTCAAGAGATGCAGCTGGCATTCCAAAGTGCAATACCCATGATATTCAAAGTCCTCACTTCACTCAACATAGGGTTCAAGATCAAGATTCTTCTCTTAATAGCAATTTTAATGTTGGATCATAAAATGTTTATCACTGTCACTTGTATTTCTGTTGTGGGGTGTTATGCATTGTATCTTAAATTCCCAAAGGTTTTTTACAATCTCTATATATGCCATTGTATCTTAAAAATAATTTGACAATGGGTGCAAGCAATCACAGGTGTGTGTAACACTTAAATGGGGCATTTCATCGAGCAGTTTGAGGGGACGAACATGATATAGAGATTGTAAATGTAGTAACCGAAAATTTACCTGTGAAGTTCTCCTTTATTAGCAGTAGTTATAATCTAAATAATATAGATAATTAACTTTTTTAATTTAAAGCATTATTGACATCATGAATAAATAAAAACTATTTTTTTGAAAAAAAATAATCAACTATAGATTTTTTTTTTCCGGACAGTAACTTCTCTAGGCCAAGCAAACTATAGGATTAACCCACAATCGTATATATCAATGGCAAATTATAGGTAACTCTTCTCCCCATTTCCCAACAACACTTACATTACACTGCCCTATCCTTCACTGGCCTCTCACAATATTCTTGTTTCTTGATGCCTGCTATGGCAGCATGATATTAAGTCTAAACAGTGAATGTACTCACTAGGAACTAAACTACTATATCATAGAGTACTATATTCACCATGCAAAAGTTGAGACTAGCTCTATCACTAATTTGGATCCTCTATAGTACACTATAAGTATAGTGCTGAGAGAGAAAGAAACAAGTAGAGAAAGAAAGTGGGTTCCACGGACACTTTCTCTCTCTACCCTATTTATATCTTTCTCAGCATTACACCCCTAAAGTACTCTAAAGGATCCAAATTGACTCTATCACATCTAATGACTCTAATCCCAAAATAAAGAAGTAAACTATATCTAATTGTAAGAGGATGGATACCAGGTTCCAGCCAGCATTTCCTATACACAGATATCCTAACTCACTGATATGCATCATTGTTTAACAAAACCTATACAAGAGATCCTGTAGTCCATCAAAACCTCTTCAAAAATCTATAAACAGTTTTAGAATCATTTAAATGCTTGACTTGTGAAGAACTGGGGTTTGCTGGTGGGATATCTCTTCCCTCTTGGCTTTCTACATATCTTTTCCCAGTCTATTGTTAGCCCCCTTTTCTCAGTTCCCAATTCAGGATTACAAGCTAGATGCTTCAACGATGTGCCTGTTGTGTTGGAAGCTGAGGCATGAGAGCGCTTCCTCCCCCGAGCCGATACACTTCTACCTCCGCTTCTCAGAGAGCCTGTTTCCAATTGAGTACCAGAAGCTTCTATAAGACTCCCTATGGTTTGAAGATCCTCGGTCACCTCATACCTTGACAAAGAGGCAAGGCTTGGGAGGATCTCACTTTGAAAGTCCTTCTGCTTATGGTGTCTTCCTCTTTCTGTCCGGCCCTTCCTTGGCTGACTCAGTGAAGTAGATTCGTCTTTCTCATTTTGGCTACTGATCTTATTACAGCAGCAATCTAGGTTCTGTGTCTCCGTCAACTTCAACGTCATGGCCTCAAAGTAATCAATGCCAGCAGGCAGAAGAAGATCATTGTCGATCTTGACATTGCAATCCACCTCAGCATCATTCTCTGGATAATCCATTACCATAGAAACGATACCAGCAAACCAATTAAGAGGACTACTGACAGAAGGTTCAGATGGCGTATAAAGAGTCATATGGAGACTATTTTCAGGCACAATTTCCGCTATGGAGACTAAAGCCTCAGCTGCTATGCTGGTTTCATCGTCTTTTCCTGCCAATTGGTGAGGCATCTCGAGCTGCTTTTCATTAGATTTCCCTCGGGGTGGAGAACATTCTTGGTTTTCTGGACTCTCAGGTGCCTTGAAATCAACATCTATTGGCATATCGTCATGCTCATTCATGCATGAATTTAGATCAATGATACCAGTCAAACATTTATTTTCCTTCTCAATTTCATTCTTCTGATAATGCTCACCATCAGGCATATGTTCTTCCCAGTTAGGTGGATTACAAGGGATATTTACGTCAATTTTACAGCCTCTCTCAATTTCCTCGAACTTTTGACTATTGGATTGATTCAAACAGACTTTGGAAGGGGAGGCCTCAGAAGAATGAGGTTTTCTGTTCATGTGAAACAAGAGAATCTTCTTCTTGCTACACAATTCACTTTCCTCAGTTTTCTTTAACTCAGAACCGTGTATAACTCCTAAATAATGTTTTAATAGAGCAGGTTCCATTTGATTAGAAACTTTTGCTTCTTCATTGAGTCCTCTTTCAGGTATAGGCTTTTCTTTAAGCCAAGGCAACCATTGTCTTGAATCCCGAAACTCATTCTTTTTATCACTAACATTAGTGCTTTCAAATGCTGTTGTTTCAGAACAACAAGAAGGCATAACATTCAAGTTTGTGATCTTGGGATCCTCCACATCATCAGAGACAAGCTGAGCAATGCCTGGTCGAAGCAACAAGCCATCAATAGTAGGACCTTGAGTAGCAGCAGAGCTCTCACCACTAATAATATTTTTCCCACTACAGGATCCTTCGCTAATATGATTTAGTGAATGAAAGCATTGAAGGTCTTTCAATCGTTCCAGCCTATTAGTTGACGATTCAGATGAAACGAATAGCTTTTCAGTACCAACAAGTTTAGTAAAAGATCCCAAGCCACTACCACTTTGCCCTGGAAAAGAGAGATTGCCAAATGAGAATAATAGAAAATGGGAATCATAAATATATCTCTTTAAGGTAAGTTGTGCAAGACACAGGCATGAAATATATAAACTGACTTCATTTACCAGTTGACGTAAGTAAAAAAGATAAAGAGTATAATAGCTAAAATGAAACCTTAAAGTTGAACACTCACCAGCATTGTTGGTAAAGGACAGCCGTTCGTGTTTCTTCTCCTGCTCCGGAGGAGGGTCACCTGAGAAAACTAGAATATTCTGTTGATTATTGGGCAAGTGTATGACTTCATGGAGTAGATTGTGAGAGCCCAAATTTGTTCTCCCGGACAAATTGTAAAGGGGGCTGTACCTGAGATGGGTATCAGCCACCAAATCACAAGACTTCACAGATGCTTCATCCTCAAGCTCAAATGATTCATTTAAGTCAGCAAGCTGATTAGCTCCATATGGCTTTTCATCATTGTTATGCTCAACCTGAGAAATCTCATTTAAAGTATAAGCGGACAATCCAGACACTTTGGATACCCTCTCGTCTTCCAGAGACTTTCCTTCTTCAATGTCAATGTACTCATCAGCAGGAAGTTCAAGATCCAATATTTTATTAGCAACTTTCCGGAAGTTAGGCTTTGATGTCTTAGAATGTTCTAAAAATCCTTCAAAAGGAATTGGAGCAGGAGGAGCTACTTGCCTGCTGTTTTCTTGCATAGAACCCAATGGCAACTGGATGCCTTTAGCAATTAAATCAGATGATTCATCAGTTTCCCAAGGTAACTTTGATGAGCAATATACCTTTGGGGCAGTTTTAGATGATACATGAGACAAAGAGGAACTTGACCATGATATCTCTATCTTTAAGTTATGCTTATAAGATTCATTCCTTCTAAGTTCATCCATGATTTCCCTCTGTTTCCGGTAAAGGCGGTGAAGCTCATGAATCTGAACAGCAAGGCACAGTTCGGAGATATAAAAGGTGATTAAGAATCCAATGAAATATCCAAGAATCTAATGGTGGACCAAATACGAGTACTGTAAATTGCAACCTATAAATGAAGTAAAATGAACACAGTAATAAAAAATGGTAATAAAACTAATGATAATTAAATTTTCGTAATTACTATTGATAATATGGAATTTATAATCAGCACTTCATCCAGAACAAAAATATTTTTATTCATATATACCATTAAAATTTTAACGCACTATTCATTTTGTCAGTTCTTTATCTAAATGTAATATAGACTTCAGTCTTGCAAAACCTCGAGATATAAGCAACCGACCACTCTTAAGACGTGGATCTCATATAAAAAAAGACCAATACTGAGGCTAAAGAATTTTATATAGCTTTCTAGACAACAATTATTACATTCACACAAAGATATTGTCTGTTTAGATTATAAATCATGCATGTGAAAAATATCACATAAAACAAGCTTTCCTAGACATGCATGCAGAAATAATTACAATAGATAATACAGGAAGAATCAAATAATGTTTTGAAATCACAAATGCAAGGTCCATAGACATGGAGACAGAACATACTTGGTCCCTAAATATAGCTTCATGCTCAAGTATCGTCCGTTTCAGCAGTTCCCTGTCATATCCTAAAAGATGACCAGGTAATGGAATTGGCAAGGAACCATTGTGGTAACAGTCACTTTTAAGTTTGCCTGTACCATTAGAAGAGGTCCATGTGCTGTCTTCAGAACCGAAGATGAAATCCCTTGTCGAATTATAACCAGAGAGGTAGCCATTGCAATGGACATTTGCACCCATTCCCAATAATGCCATAGATGATACCGTTGAAGTTCCAATTAGAAAAGATATAACACAGCACCCTCAGTTGCCAGTCCCACAGAAGGAAGACCTTAAATCAGACCAATGGTAAGTTGCTTTCTTTATAGATTAACAAAAGACTACTTTCAAGCCACCGAAAAACAATTTCCACCTGCTTTACTGACAGTTTCACGCTTTGACACTTGAAATACAAGACTGACAGTAAATCTCAGACATGATTCCTCCAAGTAATGTATCTTTATGCACAAAAAAGAAGGAAAGAGAAAGAATTAGTTACTCAATAAAATTGGATATCGAGATAAACCTATCAACACAGATTTTGCAAACACAGCAGGATTTGGAAAAAGACAAATGCAAGTCAATCTGTACGAGGACAAAATAAAAGGAACTCACCTACAACATGCCAACTTCAATCATTTGTTGAAGTGGTTCATACATATTGTTTAAAACTCAACAGTGAAATGCCTAGATACTACCGTGTATAGTCTAACATAATGAATTAATGACATTTTCCTCCCATGCAATCCCTCCCTTTCCCCTTCCAAAAACTCCAAAAGTAAATATGTTTTTTTTTTTAAAAAAAAAAAGGAACAAGAGAAAGAGAGGGGGAGAGAGTGGGGTTCAATACAACACTATGAAAGGTCTGAGTAATTTAGTTCCACTGTTATCAAAAAGGAAATGTAGTAAAAGAGTTAAGGAGAACATACAAATTTACTGAAAGATGGCTCCAAATCCTCTTGGAGGGCAAGGAATGTACAAACAGAACACTAGATCTTTTTCTATCAGAATCAAATGCAAAAAAGTATAAAGCTATTACTTATTTAGTTATTCCAGAAAATTAAGAAAAGAACTAATGAGTAAGGAAATGTCTCTTTGTGCAGTAATTTGAAAGAAGTTCAATCAAAACAAAGAAAATGGCTAAGAATTTTGAGTATGTCGCATTCAGAAACTAGAATTATCAGAGATGGAAAAAGCAAAAGCAGGAGAGTAAAAACTGAAGCGAAATACATTAATCACTGACACAAGTAGTATCGTATCGATTATAACAGACCATACCCAATCGAAGAATGGCTCATTGTTGGTCGGCAGTAGCTATAGTTGCAGAGCAAAGCAGAAGAAAAGAAACCCATAAATCTGAAAAGTAAAGCACAGCGACCCAAAAGAGTAGTAGGATCAAAAATCAAAAATTGAAAGCAGGGATTTGGATCTGCTGGACCATTCTCTCTAGGAAGATTTGAGAGAGAGATTCCAAACAAACTAAAATCCAAAGAAGCAAACGAAACTTACGCGATGAAGGGACATCAAAGTTGTCAACACCCTCGTCTCGCTCTCTGTCTTCTCTTCCTCATTTACGTTTCCCTTTTTTGTTTTTTTTGTTTTTGGATAAACATCTTGATAGTGTGAGTGATATTATATTTATATTTATATTTATATTAACATCGTCCCTAACTCTCCCGAGAGCTTTCATATAGAGAGGGTTGTCCATTATATATATAGTGTTAGAAGACCCTTTAACTAAGCTAGTGTTAGAAGGCCTTTAACTAAGCGATGTGAGACTTCTACACGCTCAACTCGGGCGTGAAGCCAACGGGTTATTCTCACAGTAAGGCTCATCATCCATCCTAGACACCCAGACCCGCTCTAATACCATGTAGAAAGGCCTAACTCTCCTCAAAAGAGCTCTCATAGGGAGAGGGTTGCCCATTATATATATAGTATTAGAAGGCCCTTTAACTAAGCGACGAGAGACTTCTATGCATGTCTCTAGATTCTCTCTCTCTCCTATATTTAATTAATAAAAGTTCTTCTTTTTGAAACAAAAATGAGGAATTTCGAAAATGCAGAAAACAGCACTGGACAGTCCATAGGATTGTTGCAAAAAGAATCGCAGACAATCCAATCTTTAGAAACCTCCTTCATCCTTTCCATCTTTTTATTATCATATTATGTTTTTGTGATATGTAATACGTTGAATTCTTTATTGTTTTTTCTTTAAATTTTTTTAATAGTTTCTAAGAACAGCGAAATATAGAATTCATCATGGGTCCCACTTTTCATGAAACAAAAATCTTCAAATCGGTTTCACAAAATTCCTCCATGAATTAGAGACCGATACTGTAAAACTTCTCCAAATTTTGAACTGAAATTAAAAAATGTGTCAAGTTAGGGGGAAAATGTTATTATCTTATTGAGAGAACAAATTATCATTTTTATTGATAGGTGAAAGAATGATAAAATTAAAAACACTACTAGAGAATGGATGAAATTCACGATGATAGAAGATTATAAATTAGAATAATTGACACCATTTTAGTATGCAAGTTTTGAACTATGAACCTGAAAATTTTTAAATTAATTAAACATTATTATTTTGATTTTTTTTTAGAAAAAAAAACTGTATAACATCTGTTTACCTCCTAAAATGATGAATTTGAAATAAAATTAGACTTTGAGCATTAAAATCAGAGTTATTAAAACCGGACCGGACCGGCCGGTCCGACCGGTTGAACCGGGAACCAGCCATTAGGCCGGTCCGAGTCGTTTTAATAACCGGCCAAGTAGAGAACCGGAGGGAACCGGCCAAAAACCGGTGAAACTGGCCTGAACCGGAGGCAAACCGGTTGAACCGGTCATGGTTTATTTTTTTATTTTATTTTTTTGGTCTTTTTTTTTATAATTATGGGTCAAATATTAGAGAATGTTGATTATGAACCAAAATTTGATAAGAAAGTGATTATAAAATGTCACTTGATGATATTATATTGTTGAACATTATGAAAATTGATTAACTCTATATTAATTCATGTTAATTTATGAAAATTGTATTAATATATTAATGTTATAATTGTATTTTGTAACCTAATTATGAATATTTGAATTAAAATTTTATCATATATAGGTTTTTTTTATTATTTTTAATTAATTTATTTATCAACGGTCCGACCCCGGTTGGACCTCGGTTGAACCATTGAACCTTGAACTCCTCCTTCGGCCGATTCAATGGCCGGTCCGGTTTTAATAACCTTGATTAAAATGATGCAAATATGTTTTTCTTAAGAAAGCTTTGCAATCTTTAAAACAAATTAATTCATTGATAATGACGACCGATAATGGCTTCATATGTTATTTTAAAATGTTTATTAGTTTTGGTTCACCGTGGCTTGTGCTTAATTATATTAAGGTCAAAGTATAAGTTTTTTCTTATATTTTTTACTCAATTTTTAATTTCGTCTCATATTTTTTTTTGTTGCACTTTTGGTCTCATGTCTTTGGGTTAGATCCCAATTTGGTCTCATATATTTTTTTATCACATATTTAGTCTCATATCTTTGGGTCAATTGCAAAATTGGTCCCATATTTTAAGTCAAATTTAGAAGTGATCTCATATCTTACAAAAAGATCAACTAACAGTTGATATAAATGACTAATTCTGCAACATAACCAAAAGATATAAGACAAAAAATGATATGGGACCAAATTGGGAGCTTTTGCAAAGATATGAGACCAAAAGCACAATAAAAAAGTTACAAGACCAAATTGGGAACTGAACGAAAGATGAGATTAAATTTGTACTTTGGCCTTATCTTAATTATTTTTGTATCTACATATGTTTGGACTTCATGATACAATGCATTTTAAAATGTTAAAAAAATGTTTACTGTCAAATTTTCAATAATTATATAATATATAAACATTTTTGAAAAATATGAATTGAATTGTAGATAATTTTTGACATATTTACTAGAAAATCTGATAAAAGGTGCCTAAAATTTGCACATAAAACATTTCCTTAGAATAAACATGTTCTAATCTGGTATAACTTCACTTCCCAAGTTGAGCTTTTGAACATGTTCTAAATTATTAGTGTTTAATACATGATTAAAAATATATTTATTGAGATTTTATATAAATCATGGGTTAGAATTTTAAGCAATATAATGGCTTCTGATTAAGAACTATTTTTTTTTAATTTGTTATAATTTTATCTAGTCAAATCATAACTTTAAAAATCTCATTTTGTAATTTCTCTAAGTAATATATGTAAATAAATTTGAGTCTAGCGATTTAAGAATTCAATAAATACAACAGTAGAATATCAGTTTGCTTAATAGAACTCAGTAACTAACAAAGACGATTTGAAAACTCTAGCATGCCAAATCTACAAGACCAGAGAGAATATAAACATACATATATGTGTGTATATATATATATTATATATATATGCTTAATTTGAATGTTGGCACATGCACCTAGCTACATGATATTGTAGTGAAACAGACAACATTAGCAGTTGAGGAGTCAAAAAAAGTTTTAAATTTCCCTTAATACAAACATATGCATTACACAAGTTTATCAGTGATCTCTCCACTCTGTCTCTGTCTTTTTCTTACTTGACATATATAGAACTTTCAACCATGTGTTCTGTTTCACAATAACTGTACATAAACTTTATAATGAATTAACAATTTAGTCCCTAAAAACTAGTTTGCTTCATTTCATCATCTAAAAGTAAGAAATCATGGGTTGAGAGAACACAATAATTAACTTGATAATGATATATAATAAGAAGCAACAGTAGCAGCACACAACTTGATAACAAGAACCACATTAACATAAATTCAAGTTCATAACCCCTAATTAACATGAGATAATAGTATCTCTCCTCAATTTTCTAACATAAATATAAAACTAGTACATACTTGATAGCCAACCAGATAAATTAAGCCATCATCATATGGCATTAATTCTTCTTCTCTTCTTCTATGCCATTCTTGTTTCTTTTCTTCAAAGAATACTCATTGACTACGTGCTTTTTTCCTTGTAGATGCTGATTGAAAGCACACAAATCAATGCACCAAATATGACAAATCTCACACCATTGTCTCTGATTAGAAATCTCTCCATGATCTCCTCCTCCTTCCTTTTTACTCATTTCAAACTTGGCCATTTCATCCCTATGCTTATGACCTTTCAAGTGCATATTACGAATCTCCTCATTCATGAATGAAATTTTACAAATTCCACACCATTTTCTTCCTTTGCTTCTTCCCTCATCTCCTTCATTATTACTGAGCTTGTGACCACTGCACTCCAATTCTTTCAGTTTGGACTTGTGCTTGCGTCCCATTAAGTGTTGCTCCAGATTGAACAAACTAGAGCATGGTATTTTGCAGGTCTGACAGTATAACTCGTCGGGTTCGGGTTCTTTTCGTTTGGTCCCTGAAAGACATGGATTTGAAGTTGGAGGATTTGGTGATGGTAATAGTAATGCCTCTTGCCGGGGAGATTGAGTTGATGAAGTAACCTGAAAAGTGAGTTAAGCATTTTCACAAACACTTTATGTACAGAAAAAGGAAATCTATAATAGCATGGAAAGAAAAAAAAACTGACTTGATGAGCCCCCTGAATCATGATCACTTGAAAAAAAGTTGTGATTTTACAGAAATCCTCTAATCTTCCAATCATTTGAAAAATGACATATTTATTATCTATATTTGTCCTCAATTAATAATATGATCACCTGCCAAGTAAGAAGCTTCTTCCTATGTGCCACCTCTTTTTGGATTGCAATCTCCAAAGGTATTGTATTATGCTTCTTCACACCAGCCATCCCTTGAACTTGAATGAAACGTTTCCTCTACAAAAATCATTACCATATATTGTGTTATATGCAAATAACAACAGACCCAGTTGAAAGGAAACTCAATGTCTATTTCTAGAATCCAAAAACAATTTCAACCCGTTTTACTAAAGACTGACAGTAAATATCAGACATGATTCCTCCATGTAATATTGTAATGTATTTTTATGCACAAAAAAGAAGGAAAGAGAAAGAATTAGTTACTCAATAAAATTGGATATTGAGATAAAACTATCAACACAGATTTTGCAAACACAGCAGGATTTGGAGAAAGAGAAATGCAAGTCAATCTGTATAAGGACAAAATAAAAGGGAACTCACCTACAACATGCCAACTTCAATCATTTGTCAAAGTGGTTCATACATATTGTTTAAAACTCAACAGTGAAATGCCTATATACTACCATGTATAGTCTAGTATCAGAGAACCCAAACGAAAATCAGAAATGAAGAGATGGAAAAAGCAGGAGAGTAAAAACTGAAGCCAAATACACTAATCATTGACAAAACAAGTATTGTCTTTTTTTTTTCATTATTATTATAAATTTTGGAGTATATGCTTACATTGAGGAGGATGGATGAAAAGATCAGAAAACAAACGAGAACAAACCTGAAAATTTTGGAGTATATAATTTAGCAATGACCTTTCCTTACCTGAAAGAAAACTAGCTGAAGAAGAACTTGTTTGGTGTTGTTGAGACTTCAGAGTAAAAATTTATGCTTATGAAATGAAACAACAGTCTATAAGACCAACACCAACATATTGAGCTTGGTGAGGGGCATTATAGTAAATAAAAAACATGTCCTTTGTTAAGGACAAAATGGCATGACAGACACAGAGACACGAAAATGGCATGCAAATTTAATTAATTTCATTCCTCTTTACTATTGATAATATGGAATTTATAATCAGTACTTCATCCTGAACAATAATATTTTATTCATATATACCAATTACCAAATATTTTAACGCACTGTCGATTTTGTCAGTTTTTCTTCTAAATATAATACTAAAAAGACCAATACTGAGGCTAAAGAATTTTATATGGCTTTTTAGACAACAATTATTACATTCACACAAAGATATTGTCTGTTTAGATGATTAATCATGCATGTGAAAAATATCACATAAAACAAGTTTTCCTAGACATGCATGCAAAAATAATTACAACAGATAACACAGGAAGGATCAAATAATGTTTTGAAATCACGAATCCAAGGTCCATAGACATGGAGACAGAACATACTTGGTTCCTAAATATAGCTTCATGCTTAAGTATTTTCCTCCCATGCAACCCCACCCTTTCCCCTTCCAAAATTTCCAAAAGTAAATACATTTTTTTAAAAAAAAAAAAAAAGGGAACAAGAGAAAAGAGGGGGAGAGAGAGGGGGGTCAATAGTCAATACAACATTATGAAAACTATGAGTAATTTAGTTCCACTGTTATCCAAAAGGAAATGTAGTAAAAGAGTTAAGGAGAACATACAAATTTACTGAAAAACAAAAAAAAAAAAAAACTAGAACCCTGTGTTTTGCTGAAAGATGGCTCCAAATCCTCTTGGAGGGCAAAGAATGTACAAATAGAACACTAGATCTTTTGCTATTAGAATCAAATGCACAAAAGTATAAAGCTAGTACTTATTCCTGAAAATTAAGAAAATGACTAATGAATAATGAAATGTTTCTTTGTGCAGAAAATTGAAAGAAGTTCAATCAAAACAAAGAAAATGGCTAAGAATTTGAGTAAACAATGCAAAATTCAGCAGCTTCTTTCAACATAAATGTATATATATATATAACAGATTACAACTCACACTAGTATATATCTATAATCTATATATACACTTTCTCTTGTGTTTCTTTCTTATGATGATGATCAGACACATTCACAAGCATGGTTAAGACCTCTTTCATGTTGGGCCTAGCCTGTGGTGCCTCTGAAGTACACTTCACCCCAATCCTCAACAACTCACCCATCTCCTCTGCTCCCTCTCCAAGCCCAGAGCCCATCAACAAAACCGGGACCATGGGCTTGGGCCCAAGCCCAAGCCCAAGCCCATACCCCATCATCCTTCTGGCCCACTCCAACAAACTCTCCTCCCCTCCGTCCACCGCCCTCCTCCCGGTCGCCAACTCCATCGCCAACACCCCGAAACTGTACACGTCACCCTTCGTGGTGGCCTGCCACGTCTGCCCATACTCCGGCGCCACGTACCCCACTGTACCCGCCACCATGGTGGTCACGTGACTCACCCCATTCTCCACCACTCTAGCAAGCCCAAAGTCCGTGACTTTAGCCTTCCCTTGTTTATCCAACAACACATTACTAGCTTTCACATCTCTATGAACCACAGGAGGAAAACACTCATGGTGCAAGTAAACCAACGCCTTTGCCACGTCAGCCGCAATCTCCAACCGCCTCCTCCACGTCAGCATTGTCCTATCTGCCACCGTGTCTTCTAAACTCCCTCCTTCCATGTATTCATATACCAAGATTTTTTCCGACCCGTTTAGACACCACCCGTATAAAGTGACTAGATTCGGGTGAGGCCACCCGAACCCGGACCCGCTAAGGATTTCCATTTCGGATCGGAATTCTCTTTCACCTTCGGTTCCTTCACGCTGAAGCTTCTTCACGGCGACTTCTCTGCCGTCCGGGAAGACTCCCCGGTACACCGTGCCGAAGCCGCCTTTCCCGATGATTCTATCATCCGAGAAGTTTCCGGTGGCTCGAAGAATGTCGGCGTGAGTGAAGGCTGTTTTGTTTAACCGGATGATCTTGATGTTGGCTGTGTCGGATGATAAGGAGGAATTGTTGTCGGATGATAATGTGTCGTGTCGGTGTTTTGTGTCTTGTAAGAGGTATCCTTCTGGGTCGTTTGATGTGGAGGATTGGGTTTTTGTTAAGGAACAGAGTATGAGAAAGAGGAGTCCAAAGAGGAATAGAGCCAGAGTGAAAGATAAGAACACCAAGAAAATTGAAGATCTTGTGAGGAGGTTTCGGAATTTTTGATCTCTGTGATTGGTTGTGTTTTTGTGATACGTGACATTGTTGTTGTTGTTGTTGAAGAAATCTGGGAGAATCAAAAACGGGTCTCCTAGGTAGGAATCTCTGTCGAATGTAGCTAATTGTCCTGTTCTTGGGACTGACCCAGAAATCAAGGGATTATAAGAGATGTTGAAATTGCTAAGCTCAGTCAAATTATTCAAGCTTGTAGGAAAAATCCCCGAGAAATTGTTATACGACAAATCCAAATCCCGCAAGCATTTAAGGTTTCCAATGTCCCATGGAATCTCCCCTGAGAATCTGTTTCTCGTTATGTTCAACACCACAAGCGGCAAATCTCCCATCACACTAGGAATTTTCCCGGAAAATTCGTTGAACCCAAAATGCAACATACTGAAATTCTGCATCTTTCCAATTTCTAAAGGAATCTCTCCTGTCAAATAATTCCCACTGAACTGAACATACCCAGAAATATCTTTCAATCGAAAAACCGAACCAGATGAACAAATAGGAAAAATTCCATACCCTTTGAGAAGTCTATCCCATATACTCCTACAATTCTTCCTTGTAAGTATGCTATACACAAAGCTGAAAGGAGGGTAATCCGCAGGAATCCATCTTTTCATTGCTGAACACTCACCCGAACCGGCAACCAACCCGGTTTCTCTCCGGTTCAACTCGAATGTCGACATGGCGTTTCTTCCTATGTTGGTCAATTCAGAAGGGAATTTCCCAGTGAGGTTGTTGTTAGCGAGGTTAAGCCAAAGCAAGCTTGTGCAGTTTCCTAATTCTCTTGGGATTTCACCACTTAATGAATTGTTTGCAAGCATGAGCCACAAGAGAGAACTTAAGTTTCCAAAGCTTGGAGGGATTGAGCCATTTAGATTGTTGAAGGAGAGATCAAGTGCTTGAAGCTGAGGTAAATTTCCAAACTCGTGTGGGATTGGGCCATTGAATTGATTATAAGCTAACATTAGGAATTTCACAGTGGGCATTTGAGAGATCTCAATTGGCAATGGACCTGAAAGATTGTTGTTGCTTAGGTCCAATCGGGATATGTTTGGTAATTTGAGAATTCCTGAGGATGTTAATCCCGTTGTGTATGAGTTTGAATGTAAAACAAGGAACTTCACTTGCTTCAATCTCCCGAATGTTTCTTGTATCTCCCCACCAAATCTGTTTTTGCTCAGATCCAAGAAAGCTAGATTGCTCAAATTCAGTAGGCTCTCTGGGATGTTCTTTGTGAAATTGTTGTTAGACAAGTACAATGCTTGAAGGCTTAAAATGGATCCCAATTCATATGGAATGTCCCCATAAAACTTATTCCCAGAAAGATTCAAAATTTCGAGATTCTTACAGTTACTAACATTCTTCGGAGCATTCCCTGTAAACCCATTATCGGAAACATCGAGAATTTTAAGGTCACAACTTTCTGGGAAATTGATAACCCCAGTGAGGTTATTCTCTGAAACTGAAAACTCCTTTAACCTCGAAAACCCCATCCAAATCTCCCCACTGAGATTATTAGTACTCAAATCCAAAAACTCAAGCTTCCAACATTGATCAAAGCAATGATCAATTTTCCCACTGAAATTATTCCCGGAGAGATTCAAACTCACGAGATTCTCACAAATTGCAGGAAAATTCAATCCAACATCACCAACAAGCCTATTTTCCGACACGTCCAGAATCTCCAACCTCGTCAAGCCGTTCAAATTCATGACCCCTTCGAGAAGATTATGGGAGAGATTGAGGTATACGAGGTTGTAACATCGTCTTATGTCCTCTGGGATTTCTCCAGATATGGTGTTTCCAGAGAGGTCAAGGTGAGTGAGCTCAGTGAGTAAAGAGAAATTGGCGAAGATCTCGCCGGAGATGTTGCTGTCGGAGAGGTCGACGCCGACCACCGCCCTTGTCGCCGTCGCCGTCGCCGCCGTGCAGGAAATTCCCGGCCACTCGCAAGGATCGGAGGTGTTTGTGTTCCAGTATATGTATCTTCCTCGATCAGCTAAAGTTTGATTGTCGAGGTAGGATTGTAAATTTAGAAGAATTTCTCTCTCTGTGCTTAGAGAATCTCCGGCAACGATTTTACCTAACAGAACAGAATCAATGAATTAACCTTAAAAAACCAGAATAATATAAGTGAAGCTAAAGATGAAAACTTTGAAGTGTGTGTGTGATTAATTAATGAATTAATTACCTGAGAAGAGGATTAAGAAACAGAAGAACAGGAAGCCCCGAGAGTGTGATTCTTCCTGCTCTGACATTTATGTTTGTTTTTCCTTGTTTGCAAAATTCATGAACAAGAAGAATATTAAGAATAGAGAGAGAGAGGGTTCAAAGATACGAAGGTGTTGAAGATGTCTGTTGGAGAAGAAGTGACGTGGTTGCTGTAGGTTGAATGAATATTGGGAATTTCTTCAATTGTCTTGCGTTGCTTTTTCTTTTGTTTTATGTTTATTTGTAAGTATGTTAAACAATTTTACAGTAAAGAATGACAAAGTATTTTTTGAAATTCTGTATTATTTTTAAAATTTATTTATTGTCAATTGTATTATCAAAATTTA
>QANZ01045932.1:18909-38953 GCA_003254925.1 Chamaecrista fasciculata | reverse complement strand
TCATTCATTTTAGTCCCAAATTCTCAAAATAAAATTGTAAAGTGTCCCAAAACACTTCCAAACATTTCAATTTAGTCCTTAAAAGTATTAAAAACCCTAAAACCTAAACTCTAAAATTCTAAACCCTAAAACCCTAACCCCTAAACCCCTAGAAAAACCACTCTCTTGCAATTTGGTCCCTAGGTCCTCAAATTTATTAAATCAGAATTAAAAAAAAAAAATTGGTCCCTAAATCCTAATTTCATTATCATCTTCATCTTCATCTTCATCATCATCATCATCATCATCATCATCATCATCATCATCTTCTTCACCTTCATCATCTTCATCATCTTTGTAATTTGAACAAACACAAGAGGGCCTATTTGGAATTTAAACGACGCAAGGAGAACCGAGAACCCAATGGTGAACCCTAGAATCAAATCGGTCCTCTTGTGCTTGTTCGTAGAGGGTGAAGGGCGCTTTGGCCGAGCGGCGACATGGAGGCAGAACCATTGGAGGAAGCAAAGAACGGAGATCGAGGACCACAGTTAATGTGGACGATCTCGCCGCAGAGAGCGAGGTTGCCAAAGAAGGAGGTGGAGTCAAATCGAGAGAGAGTGAAAGTAAGAGGAACAGGCCCACTAAAATTGTTGAGGGAGACATTGAAGACTCGAAGGGAGGATTGATTCAAAGGAGGAAGCGAACCGTTGAAGGAGTTCGAATCGAGGCGGAGAGAAATCAAGCGGTCGAGGAGGGTCAAACCGAGAGGGAGTGAACCGGATAGATTGTTGTGGGAGAGAGAGAGAGAGTGAGGAGACGGTGGAGGAAGAGAATGGAGGGAGGGAATGAACCGGAGAAAGCGTTATGGTCGAGAAAGAGGGTTTTGAGATTGGTGAGAGAAGAGAGGTCAGGGATGGCACCGGAATTTAGTTTAAATTCCAAATAGGCCCTCTTGTGTTTGTTCAAATTACAAAGATGATGAAGATGATGAAGGTGAAGAAGATGATGATGATGATGATGAAGAAGATGAAGATGATAATGAAATTAGGATTTAGGGACCAATTTTTTTTTTAATTCTGATTTAATAAATTTGAGGACCTAGGGACCAAATTGCAAGAGAGTGGTTTTTTTAGGGGTTTAGGGGTTAGGGTTTTAGGGTTTAGAATTTTAGAGTTTAGGTTTTAGGGTTTTTAATACTTTTAAGGACTAAATTGAAATGTTTGGAAGTGTTTTGGGACACTTTACAATTTTATTTTGAGAATTTGGGACTAAAATGAATGAAGATGATGAAAAATGTAAATCCAGGGACTGATTTGCTAGTTTACTCAATTTTTATGTTCAAAAATGTAAATCCAGTCATCATGCCAAGGTGGAAAAAAAAATAAGAATGTTCAGTCATGATGCCACGTAATCAAGTCAAACAAAAAAAATGACACATAAGCAAAAAAAATTGCCACATGTGCATTGAGTCAAAATTGAGGGCATAATTGAAACGTTGGTTGCACATTGAGGGCATGTCTGAACAAAATAAAACGTTAAGGGCATAACTGAAAATCACTGCAAACATTATGGGCATGAAAGGGTGTTTTGCCTTATTTTTTTTACAGTTTCAACACAACAAAAAATAGAAAAAATTGAGGCATGTGACATATGTCAATATGTCATGAATAAATATTATAATTTTTTAAATTTTCCTTGAGACATATAGATCTTCAATTGTCTTTTCATTTCTTATCTATTTTTGAAATTAGATATATATATATATATATTTTGTCAACATTGGTGTCTATGTCAACGCTTCATAGATCCTGATGGATTAGGCTAAAACTATTTTTATTGTATGAGAATGTAGTCTGCATCATTGAGAGCGTCACCAGCGGTAGGAGGTAAGTTATTCCGGTAGACATTTTTTCGCACTTGAGCATGATTCTCTGCTTCGTGTTGAAACTTTTTCACCAATTCATCAAGCTCTAGCTTTCTCACTTCAACTTTTTCCTCAGCATAAGGCTTTTTAAGCCCAAGGTAAACCAAGCCAACTGCAATCAGCACGGCTCCTATAAAGAAGACAATGGCAGTAAAGACACCAAATGCATATGGTGAATTTGCTGCCCCAGGAATTCCATCAACGTTGATCCCAAATAGTCCAGTGATGATGGTAAGGACAAGGCCACATCCCCCAAATACACCTAAATTATGGGTCACTCGAAGGCTTCTATCCTGAATTGGTGTTCAAGGATGCAAAGTAGTTATCAAGTTGAGTTGTTGATCAAGGAGGTGTAATGAAAAAATGTTCCGGCTAGTCTTTGAGAATATCAAACAGCTTAAGATAAAAAATTCAGGGCATCAATACCTGTAGCCAGGCTCGAACACTGCTCTGCATAACGTCTTGAATGGTAAATAGGCGGCCACGGACCGCTTCTTGCTCCTCAATCATTTCCCTTGTGCTATTTCTTATTCCCTCTAACAAATTTCTTGCAGCATTTCCTCTCACATGTTGGAGAAGCTCAAAGACAATCTCCTCTCTCGCATGGAGTGACCACTTTACTCTGATAACCTGCGGTGGAAAGTGGAAACACTATACTAACCGAACTTCTCTACCATTTAGTGCATACAAGATTGACAAATAGAGGTTATATATCTAAGGAATGGTCAATAACAAGAGGAGAATGAGAGATGGATGGTCTTGAAGATAAACAGCATTATGACACATTATTGGCTTATAACTATTCCAGTGCCCAATCAATTAACAGTGATTCCTCCAAGAGAAGGGCTGAATGTTCAACATACCTGTCGAGATAACTTTCGGATTTCTTGATTTAGAATTATGCTTAAAAGGTTCATATCTTCATGGTTTCTCCTAAGTAAAGGGAAAACTATCAAATTAGTCTGAAGCTGATTAAAACTGAGGAAAAAGTTGAGTTCACTATCACAATGATTAACTAAGAACCTGTTCATAAACTTCAACTCAATTTCGTCTGCTGCCCCAAATATGAATTTACGAAACAACCTGAATAACCAGAGAAAAAATGTAAACGAAAATAATAAAATTAACAGTTCACATCTTCGGCCATGGTTCAAAGCAAGCATAAAGCCAATCCCCAACTTAGCATGCCACTTTTTCAAAAGGGCATCCCAAGGTGCAAATAAGCCCATAAAGTTGAATGAAGACAAAACCAGCCATACAATCTAAAACACAAAACTAACTATTAACTAATCTAGTTTATCTTCATAAAATCACAATCTTCCAACTTCCAAGTTTAATTCTGAAACATGCAGCACACAAGCTATCTAGAAAGGAAAAAAGAAAATCAACTAATCATATCCATCTACTGACAGAATTCTATAAGTATCCTATAGCATATACATATACATATACATACATATATATACATTAGACAACGTGCTAAGTTATAAAGCTCTTCTGGTAAAATAAATGTACAACTAGGGATGAAAAATTGAAGATGTTTCAAAGAGTTTAAACTGAAGTATAGAACACGAGACAAG
This sequence comes from Chamaecrista fasciculata, assembly GCA_003254925.1. Classification (NCBI taxonomy): domain Eukaryota; kingdom Viridiplantae; phylum Streptophyta; class Magnoliopsida; order Fabales; family Fabaceae; genus Chamaecrista; species Chamaecrista fasciculata. The sequence goes on along the minus strand of QANZ01045932.1, from coordinate 35,467 downwards.
AAACGTGAAACGACATACATGACTTGTTTTTAAGTGTCACCAAACTAACTGTTGCTCTAATCAAATATAGAGAATGATGTGGTCAATGGTCATTACCTATCGTCCCATCGAGAAAGGCGGGATACAAGCTGTGCAATGACTTCATGCACAGTTCTTGGCGTGTTATACCCTCCAGCAGAAAGAAGCTCCTAAACCAAAAGCAGAAGCTAAAGCTAAGAAACAAAATCTAAAAAGCATAACGCATATTAATTTTCTTTTTTTGCTTAACTAGAGGCCATTATAGGAATAGGCCAACCAAGAACAACCTGGACTTCTGTGATACCCAAAACATTTACTCTCGACACCAATCCTTTTAAATGCATTACAGTTACTAGGAAGTTCTGTGCTTGCCAGGATCTAAGCACTACTGGGATGTCATCTTCATCAACAAATGGATCACCAGCTGATTGTCCCAAGAGCTCAAATAACAGCCCTCCAGCAACTCTGACCGGGACCTATGTTCAAGTGAACAGTTTTGGTAACAATAGAGAAACGAGTGTTGCAAGAACGAGAGAAATTAACTAAAGAAAGATAAGTCATTGTCTTGTCACAGATATTCTCTGACTAGAGGATCACTTTTTGACATCAATTATATTTAATTTATTAAATCCCTAAAGACCAAAGTAGAGCATTCAAAAAGCTATAAATTAGAAATAACAGATGTCAGAAACAAACTGGAAATAAGGAAAAGGGAATGCACCATTCAGGAAAAAAACAACTGCAATTACCCCCTTCAACTATGAAAAACAAGAGACAAGCAAAGAATCTCCTGAACAATAAAGGTCGACAAGTGCCACCTTTTAACTATGATCCTTTTGCAAATAACACTTAAATTACAAAAGTAGGCAAATAACTCCTTCAATTATGACTCATTTGAAAATACCCTCTGAACTACAAGTTCTAATAAATAATAATCAACTATGGCCTACCTGCATATTTCTCAATTAAACTATAAAAATCAACAAATAAGTCCCTTAATTACTATATGTTTGTATTTAAATTTATTTATCTTCTTTTCTGTCAATAGGATTTTTAAATAAACTTACCTTTTGACTTGATAATTAGAGTTAGCTTGAAAAATTAAATTAATTGAAAAATAAGCAAATGAATTTATATATATATATATATATTTATATGAAAATCTAGGGGAGATATTTGCTGGCTTTTATTCTTCGACTGGGGTATTTGCTAACAGATTACAATTAAATGGAGGTGTTTGCTAACTTCCATAGATCAAGGGATTATTTGCAAAAGGATCATAATTGAAGGCATACATTAGTCATTTCATAGTTTAGAGTGGAATTTGCAAAAAAGATCATAGTTGAAGCAGAGTACTCACCAGTTTTTATAGTTCCAGAGTCTTTGCATATAAGTCATAGTTGAAGAGAGTATTTGCAGTTTTTCCATAAAACAACAAAAACTTTGTATTTGACCTGAAGGAAACACATTTAGCAAAGGAAACACACTTTGTTTTTGGATTGTCTTTCTGATATTCTGTGCCATCATGTATATGGAACCTAAAACAGCATCATCAAATGCTTAATTTTGTGCATGCAAATGATCTATTCCAAAAATTAGATTATCCAAATTCAGATTGTCAGATAATTACATTCTAGAATTGAAAGAACTAAGATGCAATGTACCTCATAGAGAAGGTGTCTCATCCGCTCACTTATCAGCCGGCTCTCATCTCTTAGAGCTAAACTAATGGCTGGATGTAGCCATTGAGCATGGGTGAGCCATGCCTGAACATTGGGGTTACTAGCAGACACATTGCACCACCATATAGGCCCAGCCGGACGCTCCCAATAGGGTGCTGCAAAATCTGCCACTGTGAAATCATCTTCATCATCTGCTAACTCAAACTGTTGAGAGGCCCACACTGCATCTACCTGAACTGCTTGGACAAGTTCCAAAACTCTTGTCCACCCAATTGGTACCCAATGACTACCCTCGTATTTTTCTGCGGCGTTAATTTGGCAATGCTGAAGGACCTCGCCAAGTTGGTCCTCACCAACAGTATGCATCCGGCCATCCTTTACATCATATGACGAATCTAATAGTTTGTTTCTGTCTGATCTCAGAGAAGAGGCCTCACTAAAACCATTTGTAATTGCTTGCGTCTTAGGATATTCAACATCCATTTGTTGTCTATCCGGAATATTGGATGGGAGCTTAGACTTAGCTGATTTTTTTTGTTCTCTAACAAATTCAAAAGCACAAAGAAGCCCATCAGTCCAAAGGTCATTATGATGATTAAAATCCATGCCATCAAAAGCTTTATGGCTTTCAGGTTTCTTATTTTTTCCCTGAGAATGTGGGTGTTCTTCAACATAACTCATTTTCTGATCTACCCAAGGAACGTAGAAAATAATTATCAAGTAATTGTTATCAATTCAAGGCAGATCTTTGGAGTAGAAGCTCCACAGGGCACAAAAATCTTGTATGAATTGCTTCATCAAAGCTAGTTTCAGTCATTTCACCCCCTGGGTTTGATTATCAAACTGCAATCTTCCCAGAGTTGTAGTAAATTGATTCTGCAATTTGTAGGAAAGAGGTTTGAACGCGTGTTTAGGATAGCACGGATATTTTACTGATAAAAGAAATGAGCAAGTGGAAAGAGAAAAGGAAAATAAATTAAATAGAACTGGGTCCAATTTCTACAACTCCTATAGCCATGTATATTATATTACATACTAAATTAAAAGTTATTTAAGCAATGCTCTAACTCTAACTAATAGAATAGCTAGTACTGTACATCCTTAGATATCAATCTGTAGGGAAAGCACTCTAACATATAATAGAATTTTTTTTTTCTCTTCGAAAACTGAAGACATTCAAAATAGTTATAATTTTCCACAAGTTTAGTTTCAGATGGTTTGCTCAGGACTTTTTGATCCTTATGACTGTGAGAGAAGAAAAATTTATGAAACAACGAAAAAAATAAAATCAAGTTTAAAAAGGAAAGGAAAGGAATTTACCTGAGGAAGCTGAAGATGCTTTCGAAACGACAAATACTACACTTCCGACTCGAGAGCCAGAGTGTGAAAGTGACGACTATAAATCACGAGCATAAGGTCGCTAACATGCGCCGATGTGATCGGCAAACGCTAATGTACGCCGATATGAATCCATTTCCCAATAATAGATCTTACTTCGCTTTTTAAAAAAAAATTGAAAAAAGAAAGATAAATGTGTAGTTTTTATTTTGTAATATTTTTTTATTTTTTTCCTACTCTGGAAATTTTATCTCATTTTTTGTAACAATTGCATTTTGGCAATTTTACCTTATTCTTTCACTTTAGACTTTTGGAGTTAAGTCCATTTTTCTTCTGATTTCTGATCATGTCTTGATCGGATGCAGATAACTCAAAAAAGAATATATAATAAAAATGTTTGTAATATACCAATAAAGACCGTTCTTAAATTTTAAAAATCTTAAGATAAAATTTATATGAAATTAATTTTCAAAATTACAAAAATACATAATGTCAAGCCAAGAATATGTGTGTTAAGGTGTGATAATGGGATATGATTAGATAAAGAAAAAAATGAGCCCATAAACCCAAACAGATAAACATTAACTACTAGCGAAAATACGCATATAAAAATTGGCGATACTCTTAAAAATTGAGTTACAATTTTTCTTCTGCTTTTCTAGTACCCTGTTTCAAAACAACAATTCATTCAATCTTACAAAATATTGTTTCCAAAATTACCAAGAAATTATAAAATATTTCTTGAAGACAATGTTATGACTGGTGAGATAAAATTGTTATAAGGTTCCTCTAATCATATGTTTGATTTACATTCTCTCTTTTTTATGATTAATCATGCAAAAAATACTTTTAATATTCTCTCTCTACCATGATTGATCATGCATAAAATTTTTATCACGTGTCAAATGTTAATTGAATAACTTATAAGAAACCTCACCCAAGTTTTACCCCATACAAATCCCCAACAATACCCTGACATTTATTATTATTTTCATTTGACCCAAGTGTAAGCTAACATTTATGGCTACAACGTCTGAGAGTCTGAGACAGTAAAGGCGGTAATATCAGTTTGAAAAAGCTTTTCACTATTATAACCAGATGAGATAACAACTTTAAATAAGTCAAAAAAAGTCAAAAATAAAAACGTACAGAGTAGACCAAATTAGCACAGAGTTCCTACGTTAAACATCACAACGGTAAGTATGCTGAATACAACCTCGGAGGCACAGGGCAGCAGCAGCCAGTCAAGGTCTCTTTTGGACCAAACAATGATACATGTAAATTACTATTGACTGTAGAAACGCCCCTGATTGGCCACTTTTAAACTCACATCAAGACCCTGAAAAACCGGGAGATTAAGATTGGTAACCATTCTGCCACAGTTGTTGGGACTGCTTGGATGGTTGTTGGCCTTGAGAGCCGCCGAGTGTCGCTTCCCTCGAGTTTTGCTGCTGATGTTCTAGAGAGATACCAGTCTGAGAGTGGTAGAAATTAGGGTATCCTAAGGGTCCAAAATGCTGCGAAGGTTGCTGCCCTTGCCGGAATCCAGCCGATTGTTGACTCTGTCCCTGGAAGCTGTAATATGTGCTTGCCGGAACTGCAGACACTGTTCGGGAGCCGGGCCCATGTACCCACATGGCAGAATTATCATTCTGGCAGAACAATAAAAAATATAGTCCCCATGAGCTTCAAAGATAAGAAAAAACATATAACTACAAGAGAAGTCAGAAGTTGCACGTCCTTAATTTTAGGAAATATTTGCAATATCCTAATTTACAAGTTGTTTTATACTAAATATGAAAAATCTATAAAGTTGTTTATATAGGAATGATGGCATTTTTTAAATATGTCAATATCAATTCTTCTTTCATATATCTATACTATATTATATGGCTCTATCCTTTTATGGTTGGTCAAAATTATTGAATTAAAAATTTTTAAAAAGAAAAAAAAATCACCCACTTTTCTCTAGCTAGCCCACCTTNAGAAAAAAAAATCACCCACTTTTCTCTAGCTAGCCTATCTTCATCTCACCCAAACATTTACAAATTAATAAAATACCAATTTCTATCCTAAATGTATGAGGTAATTTCAAATTGGTCCTAGATATTTTATTTATTATAGATGAATCTTATATATTTTTATAATTTTTCAAATTGGTCCCAAACTTACTCATTTATTGAAATAAAATTTTTGTGTAATCTTTAACTTTTATTAATTCAAACGTACATACATAACGGGCACGCCAAGCCCTAGTATATATATATATGTTTTCAAGCACTTGTGAAAGTGGTATACCAAAATACCAAACACCACCAAGTGCTTTTTCCCCTTAAGAGCAGGGAAGCTACAGGTTTTTCTTTCATATTATCAACAAAAAGATCAACATCATAGACTTTTTAATTTGTTTCAAAACAACCACGGTCTTGGCATAAATTAAAAAGAAATTTTGACAGGTTACTCCAGACAAGATAGAACCATGGCAGCAGAAAATTGTGACACAACTCTATTTTGTTGGAGGATAAATTGACACCGTAAGAATGAAAACCAGTCAAGACAAAGGATTTTGAAGTTGAAGAGTTTTCTACCTGCTGTAGTGAAATCATATGACTGTTATCCTTATACTGAGAGTTTATAATATCATCATAGCCAATGGTAGCAGCAGTAGGGGCAGCGGGTGCATTCAGAGGAAAGTTTCCTCCGGGAATGCTGGTTGAACTTCCGAAACCATATGCGGAAGCAATAGCGGCAGATTGAGGCAAGCTGCTAACAGAAACGCTGTTTTTATACTGTGGAAGGACTGCTGCCAGAGACTGGTGGTATGTGCTATTTCCAGCAAAAGCCTGCTGAAAAGCCGATGGCATATAAGTATAGCTCTGAGGCAAAAACGGATAGCTTATCATATTAGCGAAATGTCCCAAAGGAAGAGTGGGTTGGGAGTAGGGGTGGACAGCAAGGTGTTGAGGAAGTGCAGGTCCGGCGGCAACACCAGCGCCGGGCAAAGCTTGTGGATTAGGTTGCTGTGTAGAAATGCTGCTTGCTCTTAAAGCCTGCATATCAACAGGGATAAATCGTCAAATGACTGCATTCATAAGATAACCTTCTTTCCCAAACCCAAATAGGTAGATAATATCACTGATATGATTTTGACATCTAACTCAGCAAACACAACAACAATAAGCAACACATTTGTTGACTCACTCTACAAACACTTTTGTTAATTTGAAAGAACAGATCTGTCAAGAAGTTATGGTTAAACAAGTTCGCAGGAGGACACTACTTTGTAGCCCTGTTAAGTGTGAACCTATGTATGTCTCGTCGGTGAGATAAAAAGAAGAAAAAGTGGCACAGAAACAAACCAAATGCTGCAGAAATAGTAGGATTAAACTAAACCTAGTATAAAGAGATTGCTCCAGAAAGCCAAGAATACGACATTGAAGTTGAATAAAGCATCGGTGATGAATCACAACTCTAAACATAAAATCAACACATGTTGACAGCAAGAGTTGCACAGCCACCAGAAAAATTTTGTGCTCAGAGACATAGTGCAAACCTAGTTTTTTTTTTTCTCTCCAAGCTCTGATAAAGATACTTTGGAAAGCATAACTTTGGCTGCACTATATTTATAAGGTAAAAACTATAAAGCATGTAATACAAGCAATTGGAACAATAGAATATTCAGGTAGCCTAACATGTATTTAGGCTTAATTCTAACCCAGGCAATATTTTAAAAATTTGCCACTGCTCTCAATAAGTTTATAGGAAGTTTAAAAGACCAAAATTAAATGATAAGCTAAATAAAGGTGTACAGAATAATGGCAACACAAATGAGAAGGATCATTCAAACTGAAAGGCACTTTAATATATTATTTTTAAAAAAATATTTTTTTTGACGTTTTTATACAAGAGCTTTTTTCGTGTTATATTTCTTCAGATTCCAAAATTTCAAACTTCAACAAAAATTTACTTCTTGACAAAAAAGACCTTATTTGGGAGATTTATCTAAAAGACATGTATACATAGGAATTTTCAAATAAGCTAAAGCAGAAGTGCACCTCGGACACAGATAAGGTGGGAGCACCAATTGAAGAAGCGATGTTGCTATATTTCGCAGGCATTGATTGAGTTGCAGGGAAGGGTGAGTAGGGGATGTCCTCCCTTGGTGTTTGAACTGTCGAAGCCAACAGAGCACTGGGCAGAGAATTTGTATATGCCTGATAAGATATCAAAACTGAAACTTAGATACAAGAAGCAAGATTAATATATACAGATAGAAGATGTAAGACAAAATTACTGTAACATCAACTGTTAAATCTTTCTGTTTATATACACAGAAAAAGTTTATCAAAGTCACAAAAGTAATCCTATCATCTTTAATAACAATGTAATGGCAACAGAAGAAATGCTTCCACCATAACTCAAAAAAAAAATTACATTATACTGAAGATAAATTGCACTTTTACTTTTTTTCTGTTAAAGCAACTTTTAGGAGTGTAATTTTACACTCATCTCAAACTCTAGTGATAAAATGCTCACTCATTGCCCCACATCAAAAAGCTTTTAGGAAGAGTATATGGTTGTTTACTCACTAAGTAATGTCCGAATCCACAAGATATAAAACATCCCTGAGTTACATACTTACATCTCTAGTTATTTCATTTTAGAATCAACTCATTTAAGAGTTAAGACCCAAAATAAGGGGCCAACAATGATAAACGCTTAATAATACATATCTAACAATGCATTTTACCATTACACTTGAGAAGGGAGCAAGGTTTTGCATCTGTGAACTTGTCTGTGGATGCATAAAGGTGCCATCTGATTGTTGGGTGTTTTCATAAGTAAATCCTTGTGAAGACGAGGAAAATGAATATTGATTCCCCTGAGCAGTCTCAGAAGGTGCAGGATTTAAAACCTCTGGTTGTGAAATGGAAGGAGATTCATAAGTTTCAGCACCTACACCAGCTCTGTGCACCAAATTCCCTTCGGAAGTAGAAGTAAGATGCTCATCCCCATAATATTCAGGATTTCTGTCGAGGAAAAATCTATTAGACAACTTCGAACAACTGAACTGTTGCAACAAAGTAAATCATCAATAAACCAACATACCTTGCATCTAACGGCTCAATTGTCGAAATATCTGCTGCTACAGATGTCTCCTCCAAGTCATTCTTCAAGGGGCGAGATGCCAATGGCCCAGATCCAGAAAAGGCAGCATTTGCTCCAGGTCCAAAGCTTCCAAAGCTCAGATTCAAGCATTCAGGATTATGGGGTTGAAGATGATTTGGAATTACTACGGAAGAGTTGTCCTCCTCTGATTCTTGTCCCTGATCATCGTTTTGTATATTTAGCGTCTCCATGTTCCCAGCCACTGCTGAAACACCATCTTCAGCTGACAGACAGAAATTTAGAATTTAAGAGTGAGAGACTAAGAAGGTACAATCCTTCGTTTAGATGAAAATGCTGATACAATTCTAATAGTAAGACATTAAGGACTTAAGATAATATCATTACAATAATACCTCCCAAATCCACAACATCTATCATTCGCAAAGAAGTAGGAAAAGAAACAAAACAAGAATGAACAGAACCAATAAAACAATAATTACTTCACGTTGATTCATTGGAGAGATATTACAAGAATATCTCAGGCTATTTTTAAATACAACGTTCCTACATATCCCCCATGTATTTTTTAAACATAAAAATTGCAGAGGAAAACATAAATCTCACATGAAAATCAAGTAACTTCACACCACACCCCTCTGGTGGTACAACCATATAAGCACCCTTAGTACATGATAGTTCAATATTCCCAGTTCATACGTGGGTTACTAAAGTTGAATTACACGGCAAACATATATGTTCAACAGATATGAAGACAGAAAAAAAAAACTTGCAAGACAACGAAAGACATAGGGCATGGAGATTACCTTCATTATCATCAAAATGATGGTCGTGAGACTGGTAAGATTCCTTGTACAAGTTGCCATCAAAAACAGATGCTCCTCCAGCAATCTCGTCTGTGGCAGATATAGAAGCAGGTTCAAAATTGTCTGCATTCTCTTCAGAGCCATCTTGATCAAAATGTTCATCTAAGTGAGATGCCTGCTGCCAATTAGCTTCATCCAAGTTAGATGAGTTTGCATAGATATCAGAATTTGCATGCACATCAACACCAGAAGATACGCTAACATCTGGATGGCGATCAATAGAAGGCCATTCATCATTTTGTGGAAAATCATGGCTTAAAGCAAAGCCTTGGTCACCATTTATCTCAGAGACCTTACAAGCATGACCTTGCGATGAATGCAAATTGTGTTGGGATGCTGCTGAATGAGCCAAAACATTTTGATGATTACCAACATGGATAGAAGAGCTAGGCACAGATGCCTTGGCCTGTGGCCTACCCATCTTTACAATATCAGCCATTGACACTTGACCTGGGACTCCCACCCATGCAGACTGAAATCCACCATGATGAGATGCTGAAGATTGTCCATCACCCATGCCAGTTCCACATAATTTGTTATTTTCAGCAGCCACAAAATCACTACAACAACATCGAAAGTGTGAGATACGAGAAATCAGTATATATTGTGCCTCAGCGCCTCCAAAGATAGCTAAAAAGAAGAACATCCCTATCTAGCAAATATAGGAAAATGCACTTTGAAATTTTGATAAGCCAATTTTTAACCAATTTCAGCCAAAGAGATTCATCATTCCCATAAATCAAAGGACCTTTCCTTTGAAAGTGGATCACAAATCCAGGGAATTGATGGTAGAAAAAGCACCAACTACTTGAGAACAGAATAACAATCAATTTATTGAATTAAAAATAGCTTGTACGAGTTGGATGCTTCAGTGGCCTATTTCTTGACTTCGACATTAACTCAAGTAACTAATTTCAACATACATGTGTGAGCTTATAAATAATTATGATTGAATTTCATGCATTATTAACCCATGCAGGTGCTCCTATGTTTTTTCTTTTTCCTTTCGTTCATATCTAGGCTTCATTTTCATAAGAACTCGATCAATCAATGTGACATATCTCTTGCATTCCGATGGGGTATACCATACAACCGTTATGCATACTGGTGGGAATATGCATAGCAACTCCTACCCCTGAACTTTATGTTTACACTTAAAATATTTATTCAACAGAAAATAGTTAATTATATTTTTTCATCTGATATGAAGTTACTTATTCATACTCTTAAATCACATAGAGAACAAACATCAACTGAAGGGAACCAGTTTCTCTTCATTCAAGATCTGTATTAGTAGTATACTATGACAACTTCAAGAATAGAAGCTGAAAAGCAACATCACCAAAATACAATAGCATTATAACATAAAATACACATATACAACTATCCCCCCAAAAGTGTGCCCTTAATAATAAATTATGCATCCCAATTTACAGCTAACAAGATTACCATATTACAAGAAATATTTTGACAAAAGCTAAAAAATTGTTTTAATTTGAGCAAGACATGGAAATTTTCGAAATGAAATAAGCTCGTATAACATAAATATGAACGGTAAGAGGCAAGCTGCATAATCATAAAGCACTAGAAGATTATACCAAGATTATTTACTTGAAGGCTAGGAATAAAACAGATCATGTACAAAACTCAAAGGGCATAAACAGAAAACAACTGAGATGTAATAGTGAGAAGAAACAGAAGGGCGACACCATCTCCCCCTACCCCGAAAAAATTAAAACATAACAAAATTATAACCAAAGGAATATAAACCTGTAGGATGGGGGTCGTCGGTTGCCACTATTCCCTGTAAAACCAGATTGAGCAGAGCCTCCATAAATATGTGTTCCATTTTCCTTCCTTTGCAAAGGTGTTCCCTGCAGGAGACCAGAATCTGACCTCCAAAAAGAGCAAAGTTGAGTGAAATATAAGATTGTAGATACAGAATAAGTCTGCAGTCAATTTAGACTAAAAGAACATCAAACACTAACTAAAAATAGCAACCATCATCAGCTTACCACTACTACTGAGATGGTTTGTGCCACCACGTCCACCATATCGGTCTGTGCCAGCTCTACCACCTCGACTTGATGTGTTATTTGTCCCACGAGACCTGGTATCAGTTGTGTCCTTATTCTGAACCAATAAGGCAAGAACATGTTAAAAAATGACAGAAAAATTCAATATAAAAATGAGTATAAATAAATAAGTTAAAGTAGAAGCACGGAGAGAGACTGAAGTAACTCTGAATAGCATGGATATAAAGATTAACCTATCGGAAACTTATACCCAGGCACAAGTACATGCAAAGCAAAATATCCTTTTTGAGGTATAAAAGAGGCATGGTAACTCAAATAATACATTCCCCGGCCAAAAACAAAATTAAGAGACAAAAACAAAAACAGAATCTTGTTGAGCACGCTCAAGACAATAGAAGCAACTGATAATCAAATACAAATCAAAATGCAAAGCGCAAACAAAATGTGTACTTCCCGCATATACGCACCTCTTTTTTCTTTTCTCGTTTGCTCTTCACCTCATGAAAAGGATCTACACAATAAATTTAAGATAAGAAATCATTAATCAAGACATTCAACTACTGTATGCCAGTGATATCTCACCAGCCTTCTGAACACCAAATCTCTAATTGTTACGAGATTCAAGAGAACCCTTAGTCAATTTATAATAATTTTTTAATAGACTGCTTCAGTTTTTATTTTTTTTTCAGACAGCTAATGTTGACACCAAGACTAGTAAGACAAAATTTGAATTACTTTGCTCCAACAGAGGAAGCAGCAGGACTAAAAGACGAACAGTTAACCAAAGACACAACGTATAGGCACAGACGTGGGCAGATAAATTCAACCCACTGCAATATCCATCCATTTGACAAAAGAGAGGGCGAGTAGCAAAGCAAGTAACTTAAAATCCAACCATCAGCCTAAAAGTTTAAGTTCAACCTACATAGGATCAAAGATAAATCAAACCCATTGCAATATCCTTCCATTCGACATAACGAAAAGCATATCACGTAAACTCAAACTTCATAAAGCAAAGCTTTTGAATTTCTTGAGCCCTTCTAAAATCCACTCAAGTGCCTCTAACACAAAAGTTGATTCAATCCCACGACAAACTTCTCGTACTCGAAAGCCAATACACAATATATCCTTCACAAAAACTGATCATCTATGCGACAAACGATGACTACTAAACCAACGAAAAAAAAACAGAAAAGAGAAAATCTACAACCCAGAGAGATTACGAATCGTTTATATGAGAGAACCTTGAGAGAGGAGGCGACTGACAGCTTCGTTGGGGTCCATGTTACACTCTTTAAGCATCGCGTAGATCTCATTCTCGGGGAAATTACGGACAATCTCCTTCAAGCTTTGCACCATCTTTCTCGACGCCGCTGGAATCCCCGAAATTCCATTGTTGCCCTTACCATTGTTGCTTCCTCCTTTGCTACTCATCCTCTGCTCAAGCTCCTTCCCCCTACCTTCTGTAAACGTTACACCGACCAAACCCAGATCTTTCTACGCCCTAGAGGGCTCTCTGACTTCGTTGCGTGCTAGGGTTCCGCCGCGCGAAGAAGATGATGACGAAGAAGAAGAATAAAGATATCTCGGTTTTTCTCTCTCTCTCTCTCTCTTTCTCTTTCGCTTTGCACCGAAAACCCCTTCTTCTCACTCTCTCCCTCCTTTTCTCTCTGTGCGGGCAAATTTTTTTAATCGTTTTTATTGGTGTTTCTGTAAATAACCATAAATTTTTTAGAACCTGCGCCTCCCTCTTCGATTCTATTCAATCAATTTCCTCAATCATCCCACTCAGAAAGTGACCTTCTCTTTGAAAATTTATCTTCACAACGGATTATGTAAATTTCTTGTTTTCTATAAATAATTGTATTAAATTATTTATCATGTTTATTACAATTTCACTTGATTATATATATATATACACTAGGGGCTTTGCGTGCCCTAACAGGAACGCAAATATGTATGTAAAATAAATAAGGGACNATTTCTTGAATTGACATCGAATTAATTAATTAGTTTTAAAATCATTAAAACATATTACTTAGTCCTTAAAAATTTAAGTTATCGATGATTTCATTTGATCTTGAGTTAAATTTTGGAATCAAAAAATAAAAATTCAGTATGAATTTAAAGACAAAAAATATTAATTTAATAAAAATTAAAGGACCAAAAAGTATAAAATTAATTTAATATAAATTTAATGATCAAATAATATATTTTCTCTTAGTGTTTTATTTAAATAAATTTTGAGTTAATTATAAACAATTCATTTTGTGTTTATATCCCAAGCCTATACGAATATTAAATATGATTTATTTATTAAAATTTATGTGACTAATAATTATATTACGTTAACAAATATAATGAAATATATTTTATAAAAAAAAATCAAACACGTTTGTTGTTTTTTGGTTTTCAAACTTATAATCCAAAAAATATTTTCAAACAATATAATCTATTTTTATTTTTCAAATAAGTTTTCAAAATAAATTTATCAAACAAATTTTTTAATTTTTTTCTTCGAAAGACATGTTCTCAAAAACAACTTAAAAAATTGTTTATAAAAACAAAAACAAAATGAAACAGACCCAAAAACTTTTTTTTTCCTATTTTTATTCTACAATTAAAATATTTTGAAAAAGCTAAACTCTAATATATCACCAACGAAATTAGAGAAAGTAAGAACAGTTTTGCTTCGCGCGTAGGGCTCTGCTTCCACATTCAAATACTCATATTGAACCTCAATCGTTGAAACTTGAATCCCAACTGTATAATCATCACAAAATAAAAAAGAAGAAAAAAATGTAGAAAGAAAAAATCAAAACCATAATCATAATCGAAATCAGAGGAAGAAAAAGAAACATAGTATGTATGTACCAACATCAATTAATTCATTAACAATATCTCTTTTCATTAGAAATTATTTGTATGTGTTTCTACAAACAATGAAGAAAATGATAACCTCTCTGGCATGAGGGGTTTTAGAATTATTCTGCAAAAAAATTTGAAGAAGAACCAAAACATGATTAGATAACCGAAGAAAAAAAAAAGNGAACCAAAACATGATTAGATAACCGAAGAAAAAAATTTGACGAGAATGAATAGCAATCTCTGCCACTATTTATAAAGTTTCTTGAAATGCCAATTATCATTAATTTGTCATAACAGAGAACGTAATTTATGTCATGAACTACTCAATCTGTTTCAAGAAAAGTAAGTATTCATGAAACAAACATATAAATTTTGTTAATGACAATGCCAATCATGATCGTGATTCTAGCAATTTCTCTATAGAGATTACCTTTTGTGTAATTTGTTGCTCACAAGTTTGAATTATATACCATATATAAACCAAAATCACATAATTGACATTGATCACCAGTCATTAATTCGTCCATTGTAATCAATGTGATTATTCAAAGTTAATATGTTGTCATATTAAAAACGATGACAGGACTCGTGGGAAGCTGATGTGTGATCAATTAAGGATTCAAAATTCAATCACTTATTCACCTTCACGAAAAACATACTACGGTAATTAATAGGTGGCAAATTTTCGTGTGCAATGTTGGCATAAAAACAATATATGATTGGTTGTTGAAACGATATGATTGACATGTGGATATAAATTGATGATAAAAAATGTTAAATAAAATGATATATGAGATGGTGCACCGGAATTGGTCGAAGAGTCATAAAAAGTTTTAATGAAAATTTAAGGCACAGTGACACGTGGCAGACAAGGACTAGATGTGCCATGCTTTTAGGCTTTTATATATGATATATGATTTGGAAATGATACATTTTAGCATGTATCAAAGTATACTTTTTTTTAAAGAGTGTATCAAAGTATATTTTTTTTGGCCTGATCATGTATCAAAGTATATACATAAGCACTATTTTTTTCTCCAAAATTTATATTAATTTTAAATTTTATCTTCAATTTTTTTTACTGTTTTTTTTTAGTCATGGGTATCTCCGCCTATCTGTGTAACGGTTTAAGCGAAGACTAATCTTATTCGAGCCTCAGAGACGAAATGGCCAGAGCCCTCCCAACAATGTCGACTCTAGGGACCGAACTTGGGTGATTGTTTATTTTGTCTTTGATATTTCACATTTTAGTTAATTTTATCTTTTGACTAATTTTTTCAATAAATTAACAATAGATTTCATTGTGTTTTCAATTTGAGTTCAGATTATTTTTATTCTTTTTATCAATTTTACATTTCATTGATTACATACAATTTATCGTTAATATTTGACTAAAATAAAATTAAAAAATAAAATTGATTAAAATATAAAATATTAAGAACGAAATTGAAGCAACAAAATATTGAAGACGAAATTAAAATTTGATATAAAATTTGCGGAAAAAATGATGCTTTTAGCATTTTTATTTTTAAAATTTTAAATCAATCTATTCTATATATTTTTTATAATTATTGGGTTTAATAAAACTAGTTTATCCAAAAAAAACTCGACCGACTATGTTTCAAAAAAATTTATCTCCATAAAAAGATACCTCACGGAAACAACAAAAAAACACAATAATTTTTTTTTTCATTCAAATCTAAGTTGGTACATTTCTTGTCTTATATGGATTGCTCCTGAGCAATCAAGAGTCAAGAGGGTGTGGTTTCTAATCTTGCTCGCCAACGCTTTATGCTCTGTTATGCAACATATTATTAGGGTCGTCGTCCATGTTTAGGTTTTCGGATCTTTGTTTGCTTGACCTTTGGGCCCCTATTTCTAACACCCAAAAAAAAAAGTTTCTACTCAAACAATTACAAGTAAAAAAATTATTGTTACAGAAATTATCTACCATACTATCATACAATGACTTGCTAAAGAAGTTAAAGGCGTTATAGTGTGTATACTCAAAATGCAACGATTCAAAAATCTTGAACGATCTTTGTCAATATCTGCCTAAATTGTTGCATCTCCCGGGGCTACCTTCTTTATTCCTTGAAAAATTGCTAACCATAATGTTATGTCGCACTCTTAAGGTGATTTTGCTTTCGCCAAAAGCTCTTAGATATTATGTCATTTGGAGGTTGGAGTTTCTATGGTTATGCTCTAGCACATATATAATAAAGAGGAAATAGTTATGGATAAGGCTGAGGATCTCGGGGATTGAATATATTTGCTAAATTCCCAATCTTCACCTAGACACTCCAAATATATATTTATTTGTTTATTTTAAAATATGATGAAGTTAACTATATGTTCTTTTTAACAATTAATATATACATTTAATTATCATTAGTTCTATTACATATTTTTCTTTTTTACCAAATTACAATCTAAAACTACTAAATTTTGACTGATTTTTATATAATGATGATGTGTTTAATTTTTTACTTTTTTGGTAAACTGTTTTATCATATTTGAAAAAATACATTCTGAAATATAATTTAATTCTTGAAACATAAAATATCACTATCTCAACATATAATTATTTGATTTTGACAAAAAACACACACACACACACACA
>QANZ01045932.1:3870-18413 GCA_003254925.1 Chamaecrista fasciculata | reverse complement strand
CTATAATATCAGATTTGAACTTGTAAAAAAAATTTACTTCCATTTTTTGATTCTTATTCATGTGGGTATTTTATTTAATTTCCATTTTTATTTTATGAAGAAGGTAAAAGTATTGTTGGTACCCCCAATATATGGAGTCATTTTCAGTTACACCCCCAACATTTCACATTTGAGTCAATTATATCCCAACCCGGTATTTTTTTTGTTTTAAGATCCTTAAGTTTCCATTATTTAGAAATCCTTCATTCTTTCAAGATTTTACTTTCACACGAGTCCCTAACTAATTACAGAACAATCCAGAATGTTTGTCATCTTTAACGAATTAGTCCCTGCAATTGAGAAACCCGAAAAATCTCTCCCTTCTGTTTTTTAGTAGTTCCGACAACCACATACAAACTCGCCGATGAGCCTCGAATATAGAAAAATCGAGCAGAAATATCAATAGCTCTAGCTCCTAGCGTTAAAACTCAATCTCTAGTGGCAATGTCGTCATGGTCGTCGAAATTGAGAAGGAGTAAATTCAAAAGCCCTTTAGAGAGAGAGGCAAAATAGAGAAGATGGGTGAGAGAGGCACTTGTAAAGGAAGGAAAATGGATGAGAATGACGTAATTTATGGGAGACGAGAGAGCTGAGAACGACGACGAGAATGATCATGTCGACGGAAACGAGGGCGGAGTGGACGATGACGACGAAGTGTGGTGGTGATGTTTTATGGTAAGAGAATGAGAGTTTTTAATGGTTTCTAAGGATCTGTTTGTTAAAGATGACAAACATTCTGAAATATTTTGTAATTAGTTAGGGATTGAGGTATAATTGACTCAAATGTGAAACGTTTGAGGTATAATTGACAAAAAAAAATGTTGGGACATAACTAAAAATGATCTCATACGTTAGGGGTACCAACAATACTTTTGCCTATAAAGAATTAAACTATTCATAAAATAATTTAATCATCTTGAGAATTAAACTATTCATAAAATAAAAATGGAAATTGAATTTAATACCCACATGAATGAGAATCCAAAAATGGAAGTAAACTTTTTTTACAAAAAGTTTGAATATGAGATTATAGTTTTTTATTCAAACTCTAACCATAAATATCCTTACTCAAGCTAGCAAAAAAGTCATGAGAGTGGAAAAAAAACTTTTAATATGCATTGGATTAAGAATACTTAAATTTGGCAAAAAATAAAAGAATGCTCGAAACGTGCGTATTTTGTGTGTATGAGAAAGAAAGAAAAATATAATGAGGATCATAGGGAGACTTACTTGGCTCAATGAGAGGCAATAGATTAAATAAATGGCCAAGATTCTCTCTAATGGAGAGAATGGAGAGAGTTTCTAATGGAGATGATCCATTTCCCTATATTATCTAGTTCATAGATAATGGCTGAAAGCCTGAAACTATATTTTAGATTAGCATAAAACAAATGAAAAGGTTAGAGAAAATAATGAACAAAAAAAAAAGTTCAAGGGCTAAAACGAAACTCACTCTACAGTTTGAGAACCAAAATGAGATTTTGACCTTTATTCATGAAGAATTCCTATTTGATAAAGTTCATCAGTCGTCACTCGTCACCTATCAGGCTATAACTCACCTCTGACCACTCCACTCAATACTCATCACTCATCGCAATTCACCGGCCACCAGAGCCGGAGGATCCTCCAGAAGATGAGTGCCCGGCTCACGATACCACCGCCGTCGACGGCGGCGACGCCGAGACCCCAGCTTCTCGGAAATTCAAGACACAATTGTATCACTTGGGTCGACAAGACTCTGGTCGGAGCTCTTTCCGGCGTTCTCTCCTTCGGACTCATGGTCTCCTTGCCTTCCGCCATTGCTCTCGAAACCCCTTCCCTTCGAACTCCGATTTCTCTTCCTCCTCATGAAATTTGTCGTGACGTTGAGCAAGAAGAAAGGGCTGATACCGGTCCCGAGATTGTAAGTAATGAGGGTATTGTCGAGGAAGCTTGGCAAATTGTTAATGATAGCTTTCTTGATTATGGAAATCGTCGCTGGTCACAGGAGAATTGGCAGGTAACATAACGGATTTCACAATTTCGGAGTTTTTTTTTTTTTTTTAAATTTTAACGATAGACTATCATTTTTGTTAGTTCGCGTCTCTTGAATTTGTCTGCAGAGTCAGAGGAGTGCTCATTTTTCTTTAGTTTATGGTGTAGCTTGTTAACATGAGTTTTTCTTGGGCTTGAAGAAATAAAATGAGTATGTTTGAGTGGTTTGGCTTTGGCTCCTGCTGGATTTGGTTTTGCTACTTGATTGTTTTTCTATTCGATAGTTTTCATTTTTCACATATCAAAGTCATGCGGCATCAAACCATTGACTAATTTTATTGTTAATTTTCTTGTGGTGGTTTTTGGTCCCATTACTATGCCAAAGAAGTAAGTTGGCGGCTATGTTGAACTCCATTAATCTGTTAATATCTGGCACCGGATGATGGCTGATACAATACCTTTTTATACTTCCAGCGAAAGAGGGAAGACATTTTGAGCAATTCGATTCAAACGAGATCAAAGGCTCATCAGATAATCAAGCGGATGCTGGCCAGTTTGGGTGATCCTTACACACGGTTTCTTTCCCCTGAAGAGGTGATTGATCCTTCAACCTTAGCGGCCCTTTTTTGTGAATTTTGTATAGTACTTAAATGCATATTATTTTTACAAGGAACCTATACATGCATACACACCTAGAAATTACTGACGTTGGTTGGTCCAAATAGTATGCGGCTTAGTATCCTTAAGCAAAGTCCCTAATTCGAGACCTTGTCAATGTAACCACCCCTATTGGTAGACTCTCCCACCATAGCCAAGTTTGTGACGCAGGTCGAATCCAGATTAGTCGAGGCAAAGTCTCGGAGACTGGGCAGACAACAGAAAAAAAACACACCTACAAATTCATATGTATGCTTAGATTCATGAATAATCCAAACTGCTGCAACTCAAAAGATGCATTCTTGTAATACGCTCATTACTAGTGTATTAATATTCTCATCGCTCAAAATATTATCACTTTGCTATATGAGTTGCTTGTACATTAGTAATACCTATCACATGGCATTAATTAATAATTTTTTCATGCTTTCCCATACCGATTCATATTAACTTTTAGAAGGAATGCCGAATAAGTATACGCATGCACACCTACAAAAATTTGTATGCATGCATGAATATTCCAAACTGCTACTGTTGAAATAGAAGAACCATCATACCACACTCATTACTATGTATCAATACGCTCATCGTAGGAAATCTTATGACTCTGTTCTATGAGTTGCTTATGCATCAACATTACCACGTGCATGTACCTGTAGTTTCTTCTAAATTGCTTTTCACAATTCTTATTTAATGGCATATGGACTTCTTTATTGTTAAAAGTTCTCCAAGATGGCGAGGTATGACATGACTGGTATTGGAATAAACCTTAGGGAAGTTCCAGATGAACATGGAGACATCAAAATGAAGGTGCTAGGAATTATATTGGATGGCCCTGCTTATTCTGCAGGTGTGAGACAGGTAGACTAAGGCAATCATACAGATGGATTGTGCTTATATCTTATCAAATATAACCTTATTTGTAATTAATTTTTGTTTGCAATGGATTTCCTATAATTTGTTTCCTTTAGGGGGATGAAGTGTTAGCTGTCAATGGAGTTGAGGTTCAGGGGAAGTCAGCATTTGAAGTTTCATCGTTATTGCAAGGCCCTAATGAAACACTTGTGACCATTCAGGTTGTGAATTGTGATTCCACAGTTTTAGCATATGCTCTATTGATTGTTTGCATCTGTCAGTGTTGAAATTTGAGACAAGTATTATTAATAATAGGTCAAGCATGGTAACTGTGGGCCTGTTGAGTCAATAGAAGTACAGCGGCAACTTGTTGCTCGAACACCAGT
The DNA here is from genome assembly GCA_003254925.1 of Chamaecrista fasciculata. Lineage (NCBI taxonomy): Eukaryota > Viridiplantae > Streptophyta > Magnoliopsida > Fabales > Fabaceae > Chamaecrista > Chamaecrista fasciculata. The sequence continues at coordinate 14,502 of QANZ01045932.1, read as the reverse complement.
CTTTTATCGGTTGGAACAAGCAGATAGTGGTGCTACTCCTGTTGGGTACATACGCCTCAAAGAGTTCAATGCATTGGCCAAGAAAGATTTAGTCATTGGTCAGTTTTAGTTGGTTTCTACAATATCGGTGCTTTCTTGATGAGAAAAGAAAAGTGGCATGCATCTCTTTCCTCGTTCTTACACAGTTACTCTAAATGTTGATATGATCTGAATTCTAGATCCAGGTTATTACCGATATTAAAATCTGTATGGATCTTGAAAGGGATGGTATTCTAACATTCTGTTATATACTTCTACAAAATTTGAGCTGGAAACTAATCAAAGACTAAATAATTATTATTGTTTTTCTGTGCGATATTTTATGTACTTTTTGGTGTGCGTGCGTTCATCATGCAATGTCAAAATCTATATAATAAATTGTCAAAAAGCAAAGTATTGATGATTATGGTATTTTTGCTTCTGGAGTCTTTTGTTGTGTTTCATCTTATAATTACAATACAGCGAGTAATGAATTTTGCAGCAATGAAACGGCTTCAAGACATGGGTGCTTCATATTTCATATTGGATCTTAGAGATAACCTTGGTGGGCTTGTACAGGTTTCTTCTCCATATATTCCTTTTTAAACATATGAACAGTTTCATGGAATATGAAGAGGATGACAATAACTTTACTCCTTTCATCTGGGATTCTCAGATAACAACATTCTAACACATGCTATGTCCATTATAACTTAATGACTCCCATAACATGATACTGATGCCAATGTTTATAAATGAACTATTTTAGTGCATAAATAAGCTGGAATAGATCAAATGGATTATTAACTCACTCATTATTAAGCCATTTCCACTTGGGGAAGACGTGTTCAGCATGAGAAACAAAGTATTTGCTATTAAGAATTTGACATGCTAGACCTCATGAATCACATGAACAACTTGGCATGTCAATACTCTTTATTGGTGATCTTATAAGATGTTTACTGGTGAGGACACATTGAATTTATGTCTATATTGAAACTCAAGATTAACATATTTGCTTGTGTATATTTATTATTTAGCACCTATCTTAATAATAACCAAGTTCATAATGAAAGTTGTAATTAAGGTTATATGACTTGGCAATAAGAAAATATGTTTTCCTTTGGTCATTTGTGCGCAACTATGCTCCTGCTTTTTGCATGCATTCAGTTGAAACTAATTTCTCTTTACTTCTCATATTTGTTCAATTTGGTTGTTTCTTTTGTGTAATTCAGGCTGGAATTGAAATTTCCAAGCTCTTTCTTGGTGAAGGGGACACGGTATGTCAATTCATCCTAGCATAATGCAGATTGCAGTGGTTTTGGTTTATTATTACTTTTCCTCTTATCTTTTTGGCCAAGGCTCTCAAAAGTTACTCAGCTTAGCTGTCATTTTCCTATCATGGATATGGCAAGTGGACAGTATAAAGTAAAGTTAAATAAAACATGCCCTTGCATTTGTTTAACTGTCTTTTCTTATAATGTTTTAATGACAGGTCATCTACACTGTTGGTAGAGATTCTCAGTTACAAAAGGCTGTTGTTGCTGATGCTTCACCATTGATTCAAGCTCCTGTTATTGTATACATTGTTCTTCCTCTCAAATCAACTTCTAAGACTGTTTCTTTCTTCTTTTCTGTTTTTTCTTTTTTTTGGTATGCCTTCAGCGAATCAATTGTTCAAGTCAATAATTGTCAGTTTTTGAATTGAAAGTTGAAACAAACTGCCTGATTTTTAGAGGTGACAAAGTTCATATTTTGTTTTCCACATTGAGAAAGGTCTACTTGTGAATTATGAGGATGTATGCAACTGGGAAAGAAAAATACTCCTCTTTTGATGCTGTTTCATGTCTTTGCATTTGTAATTTGAATTCTCATTTTGTTGACAACATGATAGCAAGCCTTAATGCCTTATGACTTACTTATTTCTGTCCTTGCAGGTTTTAGTTAATGATAAAACTGCTAGTGCAAGTGAAATTGTGAGTAGTTCAATTTCCGAGTACATCATTGATTATTCAGCTTTTCCTTCTTGGGGCTGCTGTCATATTTTATCATCCTTATTTCAGGTTGCTTCTGCACTGCATGATAATTGTAGAGCTGTTCTTGTCGGACAACGAACATATGGCAAGGTTTATAATTCTTTCATAACTGATTAGCAGTTCAATTAATGCTTCAGTATGTTTTTTTATCTGTATTCTTGTTGAGAGAGCCCCAAGTCCATTTGAATACATTCTACATATAACTGCTTCTTTAACTTTGTATATCTTTCTGGATAGGGCTGCTGCAAAAATGTTGCTGCTGTTCCATAAAATTGCTTTTTCCTCCTTCTGCCTCTTTGACTAAAGGAATAAATAAATAAACAAATTTGTAGATTGTTTAATTGGGGAGATCTTATTGCATTGTGTATGTATAAATGACTTATATTAACTTCATTTTCATGACACTGTCATGCACAATGCCTTGTACAGGGTTTAATCCAATCTGTATTCGAGCTGCAAGATGGATCTGGCGTGGTTGTCACAGTTGGAAAGTATGTAACACCAAATCACAAGGATATAAATGGCAATGGAATAGACCCAGATTTTCAGAAACTTCCAGGTTCCCTCTCCACCCCAAACCCTAAAGCAATTGTTTCCCCTCTTTCTCCTTGACAGTCAAATCATAATATGCCTCTTCTTGTAATTTGAATCTCATTTATGCAGCTTGGGCTGATGTCAACCAACATCTTTCAAAATGCAATAGGCTTCACCAAGGATGAAACAGCTTGTACGGTATTCCTAGGCAACGTTTGTCTTCTTTCATTTAATTCAATTTCCATGAAGAACTTGTTATTAGCTGCCATGTATTCCTTGAGAATTTTGGGTTTTTCTAGGAGATAAATGCTTGAGTGGTCTGCCCGTCATTCTCAACAACGGTGGCTATAACATACAGTTGGTTTAATACCCCATATTGGTGGACAATGAAATATTTTGGGATAGTAACTGCATCATTCTCGATCAAAGGACAGTTGGTGAAACGAAATGTGTTCAGGAACCATACAAGAGGTTTGAGTCCAATAGTTTGTGCAGACACTGACAGCTTATGAATATGATTTGACAGGAAACATGGTTATACGATTTTTTTTGTAAATCTTTTGAAACTTGGATAATTATTATCCTTTATGTAAGGTTCTCACTTTTTTCCCATTGGATGGGATTGTAACATATCATTTGGATGGTTGTCTTAAGGCATATAAATGTGACAGAATCACTGCCTTATCAAGAGAGGCGAAAAGGAAATGAAAATTCTAGGTGCCTGAATGTCGCATATTATGCTTCTTAGTTTCCTATATCATGTTAAACAAGGAAGGCACCTAGTGTAAAGGGTTGGTTGAAATTTATCAAAATGAATGCAACTAAACTCTATATTCTAAATTTGATGAATTTTCATGTGAAGATAGTTATAGCGACTTGAGTTATTTAAGTTCCATAAAAACTTGTTAAAGGTACACACTATTTTTTTTCTCACTTTACAGTTTTCATATTTTCGGTTTTTGTTTAACGAGGAGCATCACAATAATCTTTCTTGTCATGCTATCTTGTTAGTGTTTCAACCTTAATGTAAACAAAGAGGAACCGTATCTCAAATGGTCAGCTGTAGAGTTGGATATTTTGTGTTGCTATACACCAAAAGATAAAATAATGAAAATGTAAAACAATTGAAACTCCACTGTATCTCAAATGGCTCTAATCTTAAACATCAAGATTCTCAAGATAATATAAACAAAGAGAAAAAAGAAGTGCAAACAATTGTAATTTGAGATACCTAGTAGATATAGTCTAGTCATTGTAACACCCCCACCCAAAAAAAAAACGATTTGGACAAGGTAGCTTAAGAAAGACAAATGTAAGCCAAGTTCTTAATGAAGAAGGAAGTATCTCATAACCAGAGATTTCTCAGAAAAGGAATCGTAAGTATTGGGGAGGAAGTATCAACTATACATTCAAATGAAAAGGAAATGGTCAGTGTCTGAGTCAGGGAATTGAATAAGTTTACAAGAATACTATGCAGACAACATTCTTCATTACAAGCTCCGAAAGCCAACAAAGTACAATACTGCAGTTTACAGGCTTTAGCTTTTGGCTCAGTCCCATAAAACAGTGAAAAAGAGTGACACAAAAGAGAAAGGACATTATTTACACAGATATCACTGTCATATCATTGTTATTATTTACATTTTGGCCCCAAGCATCAGATTTAATTCCAAACAGATCAGTTACCTTTTCCTACGCCATGCACCTTTTCCCCTCTTTTTGCACCTTCTCTTGCTTGTTAACTTTAACTAGCCACTGCCTCCTTTCTCAAGTTTTCTAAGATTCTTTCTTCTCTCTTGGATCCAAGAAAGCCATGATTCTTCCAGATTTTACTATATATAAGGTGTAACTAAAAAGACAAAACTCTTCACGGAACACCATTAACACTTCTCTTTTTCATTATATCTTAGCATCTTTAACATTGCTCCTAACCAAGAAAAAAAGCAATTCAAGCATACAAGCCACCTGAAGAAATGGGTGCTAGAAGTCCTTGGCACCTTGTGCTATTTTCCTTCTGTTTTTTCCTCAGTTCAGGTGATTTAATCTGTGTTCAACTTCTGATCTAACCGCCTTAGATATATATATATATATATATCTTAGCTTCATGTATTGATTGACAACATAGAACAACAGAGCTTAAAGTGTATATTCAAGACGCAGAGGCGGCTCATTAATAAAGAATAGCAATATAGCGAACCTCCCCTACACATGCATGTATGACAAATTAGTACATTGAGAAGATATATCCTTTAAGCATCATGGGTTCTGCAGAGGGCAGAATTTACTTATAGCAGATATGATGCATGCTCAATCTCAGGCATGAATGATGATGCTAAAAATTCCGTTGTAGGGTGCTACTTTAACATAAAATGGATTAAATGCAATTTGGATGACCTACTAGTAACTCTATATAACTATTAAATGCATCAGAAAAATTATTCATTTATCAGGACCTGAAAACCAAATTCAGTTCATCCTTTGCCTCCTTGCCCCTTGGGGCAGTGGCAAAAACGTTGGGTCAGCTCATATAGGTTCACTATCAAAATCTGAATCTTTTTACCTGTCTTGCTGTGAAACTAAAAGGATCTCGGTTTCTTTTACAGGAATAGGCATAGCCAGAATATCAAGAGATGAAGAAAACCAGAAATTTTTCTCATCATATGAATTTGATGCACAACTGGATGGAGTTCCTATCATCAATCCTACAACTCCGGGCACTGCAAATTCACCACCAATGGGAAACCCAACATCACCTCAACCGCGGGGAATGACAGGGCAAACCCCGACAACGCCATACATGACCCCGTTGGGTCCGAGCACACCCATGACAACCCCAACCACCACTCCCGCCAATCCAACTGCAACTCCAACAACTCCAACCATGACTCCAGCCAACCCAACTATAACTCCAACAACCCCAACCATGACTCCAGCCAATCCAACCACCACTCCGACCAACCCAACCACAACTCCGACGACCCCTCCAACCACAACCAGTCCTGCATCATCATCAGGTGGTCAATGGTGTGTTGCCAGCCAGACAGCTTCAGACACTGCTCTACAAGTGGCTCTTGACTATGCTTGTGGCTATGGGGGTGCTGACTGTTCGGCAATTCAACAAGGAGCTAGTTGTTATAACCCAAATACTGTCCGTGACCATGCTTCTTATGCATTCAATCAATACTACCAGAAGAATCCAGCACCTACAAGCTGTGCATTTGGAGGAGCGGCACAACTTACAAACAATGACCCCAGTAAGAATTTCATTATGCAAACTATCATAATTACCTCCTTGAAAACATTTTATTTTTGAGACCACAATAAAGAAATTTTTGCTTGTCTTTGAAATGAGCAAGTCAAGAATAATAATCATCCAAAATTTTCCCAGCATCACTTGATTTTTTTTCCCCATAGAATCTTTAATTTATTTCAGAACAGAATAAACACTTGACCAGAATAAACACCATTCCACCAAGCCAACTCCAGGCATAAACCTCTCAGTAGCTAACACAGGTCTGACCTGTCTACAGAATACCCTCTAGCTCTTCATAATGGCAGTGGGCCTTGCAGGGTACGGTTACAGTCCTAACCAATGGATCTACCATTTTTAGCAAATAAGTCTTATCTATTTCATTATTTGAGACTTAAGGACTTGTAGACTTCAATGATTTAATTCAGATTCTGAAAAAGGATTAGACAATCAACTAGATACTTAATCATCATGACAGTTATTCTGTGTTTTACTAACTCAAACTACAAAATAACATTTTTAACATTATTGCAGGTAAAGGGAACTGTCACTATGCATCGGCCAGATCACCAAGGTGAGAATTCTTAGCCACATTTTCTTATTCATCCCAGAATGCTAAAATCATGCAGACAGATCAAAGAATCCAACAGATCCTAACATATATTGTGAATGCAGTATGACTCCACCAACAAATCAAAGCCCACCAAGTCAAACTATTCCAATGACCCCCACTACTCCAAGTATGACAATGCCTGGTGGATCAACAATCTATGGTTCACAACCAATAGAAAGCCCCAGCTTAGCCACATCTTCCTCTTATTCTTTGGTGCTGATGTTCACCATGTGCAGCCTCTGGGCTTCACTTATAGCTAATATAGTCTAGACCTTATACGATGTGCAATCATTCTTTATATGATAGGCTGGAATTCACTTAGTCTGCCAGCATTTGTCACGAGACTTCAAGGAGGCAGAACTGCGGAAGGTCAACAATGCCATATTTGTTCTTTGAAGTCTTGCCAGTAAAATTAGTACTGCCTTTCAGCTATGTATGTCCATTAGTTGATTATATAGCCGAAAAAAGTAGTAGAGCAGATGAAAAGAAAAAACTATAGGTTCTTGTAAACAGTTTGCTATAGTCTCATCAGAATAAATTATTAGATAATCTACTTCGGTTTAGAATTTTTCTTTCATATGCGAGCCCTCTTAACTTATATAGGCTACCATACAATTTATTTAAAGATTAGTCAAGAGCCACTTTAAAGGACTGCTTTGAAAATACTGTGATTGGCCTAGAACAAGACTATAATTGGAACAAGAGTAAATTAACGATTTGGTCCTTGAAGATGACAAGTTTGTTAATTTAGTCTCTTAAAATAAAATCACAAAATCGAGTCCCCTAAAAATACAGTTAGAATAAATTTGATTTCTCTATAAAAAATACTAAGACTTAACTACAAATGTGAAGTGATTCTAAAATTTATTGACATATAAATTTAATGAATAGGGAAATTGGAATTGAGCAGTAAACCAATTTGAACTAGACTTCAAACAGAAGTAGAAAAAAATTATCTAATGCCCTTAAGAGTGTCAATGTTAAAAGGATACATAACCAACTGCCAACTATTCAGACTATTAGGAAATAACTATTGAAGTCTTATAACACATCCATATGACTTCATTATTCATTACAGAATCTAGCACAGTTAAAATTAAGTACAACTACAACGACCAATATTCACAACTTTTTGTTCAGGATACCATTCAGACATATTTCTATGACAATTAACAAATATACATTATTTTACAGTCAATTTAGATTAGAAGCAACAAAGAAGCCACAGTGATACAAATAACAGCCAAGGTGCTAACAATTGAACCTTGGTCAAATGCTTTCTGCAGGCTTGCTCTTGAGAAGTGCTGGTAAGCCAAATACCCCGCAATTAATAATGAAATTATAGCTCCCTCTTGGGTTCCCCTGAGGATGGAAAACTAATTAGAAGGCGTAAAAAACATAAAGGTTCCAATAGTCTCAAAATGATGAATTTGCTTGCCTTAAATTCATAACTTCATATGGAGCCACTATCACCAAGAGTAACGCTACCAATGGTATTTCAAGTTCACCTGAATATTGAGAAGATACAGCAGAAGAATTATTTTGTATTATTACTCCCTCAATTTATTAGAAAGTGTATAAATACAAAATAAACAAGCATTTCTTATAAAAGGGTGTAGTAAAATAAGAAAGAACCTACCAGGAATATAAAAGAAGAGGCGAACCAAAAGTGCCAAGAACGCAGACCATAAACCATATCTACCCCTGCAAAACCAGATTAGAAATGCAAGATAGATCTGTCAATGAATAGAAGAATATTGTATGTGCTAATTTAGCAGGTAGAAAAAAAATTATTCTTAAATGATTAGATTTAGTTTGAATTAATGTTTAAAATTGCCAAAATAAAATAAAGTTATAAAAAAAATCACAGCTTTACTTCATCCAGGCAATAATACTCGCAGGAGCTTGCAAAGCAAAAATTGGAACAATGAATGATTTCTGAACGGCAGTGCCTCTGGCCAGTACCAAAACCCTGAAAGATTCAGAATATTCATCAGCCAGATTTGAAGTTTTAAATTTTTAAACAGAGCTAGAGATTAAAGCAATCTTAACTTTCCGTAGCAACATTAAGTGTCAAAAAAGTACACAAACCCTACTATAGTAGGGTTTGTGTACACCATAAGAAATTACCAGTCTGAAAGGCAGAAGAGTCATTGGTGTCATGATATTACTTCAAAAAAAAAAAATTATACCAAGCATATTAAATTATTCATTAGTTATAAATGTATTCTCAAGATTAATTACTTCGACTCAAATAGTACAGAGGACGCAATTATTATCAAAATGTGTTTCCTCATGCTGCGAGAATGAAATTAAAGAAACATATCAGGAGACCCCAATCACAACGTTGGCACCAACCACCGAGCTACTTTTAGAATGGACGAATGTATATCTTTGAATGGATTCCTTAGTTAAATAGATGAATTTATAACTTCGAGGCTAACATACCTTGGAAGAGATTAGAACTCTACCTCTTTATTCTCACATGAAAAGTAACCAAGAAATCTAGAAGTGCATAATAACTTAATCGGTAAATGACCTATGGTGCCTCAGAATAACCAAATCTATCCTGTTCTTACCCAAACCACATTCTGTCTGAAAACACACGAAAAGAGGAACTCTGAGACTGATCTCTGTTACCAGAAAGAAAGCAAAATAAGTAAAACAAACACTGGAATCATTTCCATCTTCTTGGATTGCAGTGAGAGATTAATAGTTATCCTAATCCACTAAGCTCATCCATACTTGTTTTGAGGTTTTTACACTCCAACGTTCACTTGTGAAGATAACAAATTAACTAAGGAATCCTTTGCCATAACTCCCGATTTATTTAGCACTTCTATAAATATACACACACACAAACACAAACAGATTTCTAAATTGACATCAGAGAAGGAAACTGACTAACACAGAAGAAACAGCAGAGATCCACTGGAGATTACGAGCAGTGAGAGGAGCAGCATAGCAAACCGCACTAAATCCTCTGCTTCTCCTCGCCATCCTTCTTCCATTACAATCAACCAAAGATCTTCAAATAACAGAACCAAATTAGAAAACAAGCAACTGAGTCGCGTTCTAGTTCGAGCATTCAAAATCCACGGAATTCAATAAATACGTTTGTTACCTGAGCGGATTGTAGGTGAAGCTAAGCGATGTCCGAGATAAGCAAGAAGGAGAAGGAGGAGGCAAAGGTAAAGCGCGAAAACGCAGGCATGGATTCTTGATGCTGTTGGAGAAGGGAGAGCGAGCAGTTTGAGCAGTTAAAGAGAGAGAAATAGTCGACATTTCTAATTTCTTCTTCTTCTTCTTCGTCTTCTTCGTCTTGTCACTTCTTACTGCTTCTGGACTTTGCTACATTCAACTTGAACGGCCAGTTAGCTCAAATATACTCCCTCCCCGTTCTGAATATCTGGTGTTTTAGAAAATCATTTTTGTTCTAAAATATTTGATGTTTTATAAATTTAAGAGAGTATTAATTATTTTTTTATCATTCTACCCCTATTAAATATAGTAGAGTCATAAATGTATAAACATTTTCCAAGTAATTTAATAGGGATAATTTAGTTATTTTACTTATTTTTTGGTAGCGCACATGGCATATCAGTATCACCATTCCCAATTTCCCATTTCCCACACGAGAGTGGATCCTCTGCATTGTGAAGTGTGTGCAGTTTAGAGAAAGAAAGAGTTAGAGAGAGAAAAATTTTATGGGACCCACATTTCACCAAACTTCTCTCTCCAACTCTTCCATTCTCTCTCTACACTTTACGAAAATGCACCAAAGTTAAAATGCAGAGGATCCAGGTCCTTTCCCACACTATATATTTCATTGCGTTTTGCGAAAGTACTCTTTCTTTTTTGGAAACTTGGACAGTTGGACGGACCATATATTTTCCCTACAATGTAAAGGCCAAACCTTATTTTGGTCCCCTAATTTTTGCCTAAGATTCCGTTTTAGTTCTTAAAGATTTTTTTATTCTGTTTTAGTCTTCAAAATTGCCAAGAAGTTAAAAAAAAGAAAGAAAGAAAGGTCCGCCCCCCCCCCCCCACCCCCAAATTTTCTCAATGCTTTTGCCTACCCAAAAGAAAAAAAGAAAGGAGAAAATTGCATAATGACCTTCAAAGAAATGAGTTTTACTTGAAATGTTTGAACTGATTCTCTTCTTTCCTCATTGTCTTTG